>CM059320.1:3323563-3331063 GCA_030340685.1 Protosalanx chinensis | reverse complement strand
CTCCCATCTTCTCTGGTTGAGGTCCCCGTTTTTTTCCTCTTTCTTTCTTCCCTCTTTTACATGAGGTGTTGTAGGTAAGCACAGATGGATGAGGTGTCTAAATGTAGACTCCCTCTGACGCTGCTGCTGCTCTGCTCTCGCCTTGGTGGGGCTGATTCAGCTCTGGATGCGGCGGACGGAGATCTTTCTAACAGCACAGAGAAGAGGAGTGCCTCGACTCGCTATGGGGAATATCAATTAGGCGGAACGATATGAGCTTGTGATTTCTTCATTAAACTTTCACAAGGCGGTGCGTCTGAAAGCTATAAATACCTTTCTGATTAAGACTGTCTGTAACAGTGCCTCATATCAGAACCAGATGATAGGCTATTATGTCTAAGATAAGATCAAGCGATCACAGAAAATCAAACGATTCGTTGATCACAAATCAACAGGTGAACGTTTGGTTACTATTCATTATTTATTAACCTGTTAAACGTTCAACGTTCTTGAACGTTCCGGCTCTGTGTTTGCATGCCGGATATTAAGCTCCGATAGGCCTGGAGACCAAAACGGATATATAAGCTACGCCATTAGTTCTATGAGTTTAGAAAGTGTGACAGCTAACTGGAGTTTATTCATCGTCAAATGCTGCCCTAATGGTTGTCAGGTCACCTCTGTTCATCTTCTGTTGCAATCCAATCAGGGATGCCAGGGACGTCTGCTAATGAAATCAGACATGGACCGAGGACACGTTTCAGAACCGCGGACAGCACCACTGAGACCCAAACCTCAGACCCAGGCCAGGGGTGGGCAATCCTGGTCCTTGAGGGCCGCTGTCCTGAAGATTTTCTACGTTTCCCTGCTCTAGCACACCTGATTCTAATGAACAGGTTGTTATCAAGATCTGTGGAAGCCTGATAATGACCATTCATTTGAATCAGGTGTGCTGGAGCAGGGAAACATTGAAAACCTTCCGGACAGCAGCACTCGAGGACCAGGATTGCCCACCCCTGACCCAGGCTGTGTAGATGAGGAAATTTTTCTCGTATTTTTACCCTAAATGAGGTACCGACTGCTGTTAGCTCATCCGACGGCCACGAATGAGACCGTGATGCTTCGCAAACAGCACACCGACCAAAACAACCCTCGAATTCCCAGTCATTACGGTATGAAAGGAAGCTACACAAACCCTGGCAACAACACCGCCCCTTTGATTCCCAAGAAGGTAACACAATACCCAGGAAGGGTGTGACTATCTCTTCGTGAGGAGACAGGAAAAAAATTGCCCGCTGCACTCAATGTTCTATTCAATCACTGGAGAAATACCATTATTCTACCTCTACTCAGCTGTGAAATTGCTGTACCGCTGTTAACACGAGGAGCCATAATCACAGCTGAGAGACGCATAGGCCACGAGCTCCTGCCAATACCAAACCCAAACGATGCTACAGTAGTAATGAGCGATTTGAGCTGCGGCTGCTCGCGCAGCAGATGTTGCCCCCGTCGCTGCGCACGCGTCTAGCTGCCAGGACACCACAGCAACGGAACGCAGGATGAGTGATTGGCATGGCGAGAATGTTCCCGCGTGCCTCCCGCACGGATCATCGCTATGGTGATGATGTCCTTGAGGGAGGGAAGCAGGGGCCCTCGGCTGAGGAGCCGCATCTTTACGAGTGTGACGAGCGAGCACCACTTCTACCACACGCACACACAGACACACAGAGACACACAAATACACACACACAGACACACAAATACACACACACAGACAGACACAGACACACACAAAGACACACACACACACAAAGACACACACGCACACAAAGACACACACACACACACACACAGACACACACAAAGACACACACACACACACACACACACATACACACACAAAGACACACACACAGACACACATACAGACACACACAAAGACACACACACACACACAGACACACATACAGACACACACACACACACATACAAAGACACACACACACACACAAACAAACACAGACAGATAGACAGACACACACACACACAACAAGCTCAAGGAAATGCACAAGATTTCTTTCAAGGCTCCCGTTTCCAGGGAGATGGCAGAGGCCTTGGAGATCAATGTTCGGTGGCGTTGGCAGAGTTCCAGAGAGAACCCCCTATCTGACACAACAGGAAGTGAGGTCAGCAGGCGTCGAGGGGCCACGGCAGGAGAAAGATTGCACGACAAGATGTCTCGGGGGAACATTTTATTAACAAAAAGCAAATGAGAAAATACGCTTTACATAAAAAAATCAAAAAAGAACCAATAAGATGTCAGCCTGGCAGGACGGTAGAAGATCAGGATTAGAACATTTCCAGGAGGTCCATGATCCTCTTCTGCTCAGCCTCCTTGAAGTCCTCGCTCTTCCCATCTCCGATGCTCTCTGCGTACTCTGAGGACAGAGACACACACACTGGGGGTGAGATTCTCTACACGCTCACACACACACACACACACACACACACAAAGACAGACACACACACACAGTCACACACACAGACCCACACACACACACACACACACACACTCACACAAAGACACACACAAAGACAGACACACACACACACAGTCACACACACACCCACACAGTCACACACACACCCACACACTCACACAAAGACACACACAAAGACAGACACACACACACACCCACGCACTCACACACACACCCACAAAGACAGACACACACACACACACACACACACACACACACAGTCACACACACACCCACACACTCACACAAAGACACTCACAAAGACAGACACACACACACACACCCACGCACTCACACACACACCCACAAAGACAGACACACACACACACAGTCGCACACACACCCACACACTCACACAAAGACACACACAAAGACAGACACACACACACACACACCCACGCACTCACACACACACCCACAAAGACAGACACACACACACACACAGTCACACACACACCCACACACTCACACAAAGACACACACAAAGACAGACACACACACACACCCACGCACTCACACACACACCCACAAAGACAGACACACACACACACACAGTCACACACTCACACACACACACCCACACAAAGACAGACACACACACACTCACGCACAGAAGAGCATTAAACCAACCACACATGCACCTTGTACCTACAGCAGGGCTGCTCAACCCAGTCTATGTGTGTTTTTGATTCCAGCTCTCCTCTAAAACTGACTGTGAACCCGCTGTATAACCTGGCTGACAAACTGTCTCGGAGTCCTCACCTCTCATGATGTGACGCACCACCTTGACCGAGCCTCCTCGCAGGTTCAGGATCTGGTGAACCCTCTGCTGCAGCTGCACACACACACACACACACACACACAGAGACACACACACAAACACACAGAGACACAAAAGTAGCTTAAACGGACGACACAAAAGATGAAAATCCCTGTGACTGTGGATTGGTTGGCCTGTGTGTGTGTGTGTGTGTGTGTGTGGCTGGTCTCAGTGTGTGTGTGTATGTGTGTGTTGTGTGTGTGTGTGTATACCTGGGCTATGCCTGAGTTGCTGATCTCCACCATGATGTAGCACAGCAGCTGAAGGACGAACAGGCCAGCGTCCAGACGCCTCAGGTAGAACTCATCCTCCATCACGTCGTCCAGGATCTCCCCGCGGCGCACCATGTCCTTCACACACACGCACACAGTGGGCGTTTCGTCCAGGTGTCGCGTACGTCCCTGCTCCCCATTGATCGGCCGCTTGATCAATACCCTGCCGGCACAGTTATCCATCTTGCCTAACCTGTCCGTCTCCCACCCCAGGCCTGTCCACGCCAGCGCGGCCCTCGTTAATCCCCATTACGATGCAGACAGCAGGAGGCGGGGGGGGGGGGTAGCAAGGCTACGCTAATGACCAGCCTTAAGTGAGACCGAGCTAAGGAGTGGAGATGAAGCCAAACGGCGGCATTAATGAAGACAACACAGACGTGTGAGCGCGCACACAGACGCCTGCGTCTCCTCCCGCCGCCTTATTACGATGATCACAAGCAGCCGAGTTTGACGGAGGCTTTCTCCCTCCCGATTCCTCCAGCCAGCTCCTCTCGATCCTCTCGGCACACGGCTGGAGCCCCTCCGAACACGCAGACCTGACTAATGGATTGTCAGGGCAACGAGCAGACCCAACTGACGGCTGTCGGAGCCCGGGCTCGGTTCGTTAACAAGGCGCGGCAGCCCCGCAGACCGGATGCAGCCCTGCTGTCCTGCCACAGCAGCCGCGGCTAACGAGGACTGACTGGCTGGATTGGCTGACGAGGCCGACTGGTCTGACTGGAGCCCGCAGAAGTAATTATCAGGTTTGTCTGTCTGTCTTCGGAGAGCGGCCCTCGCGCCCCCCCCCCGGACCGGAGATTAGACATCCAGCAGGGAAGGGGTGGGGGGAGAGGTGGTAGGAGGGAGGGAGGAGGAAGGAGGCAGAGAGAGGTGGAAGGAGGCAGAGAGAGGTGGAAGGAGGCAGAGAGAGGTGGAAGGAGGCAGAGAGAGGTGGGAGGAGGGAGGGAGGAAGGTGGGAGGAGGCAGAGAGAGGTGGAAGGAGGCAGAGAGAGGTGGGAGGAGGGAGGGAGGAAGGTGGGAGGAGGCAGAGAGAGAAGGGAGGGTGGTGGGAGGAGGAAGGAGGCAGTGGGAGGGAGGAGGGAGGGTGGTGGGAGGAGGAAGGAGGCAGTGGGAGGAGGGAAGGAGGAAGGTGGGAGGAGGAAGGAGGCAGTGGGAGGAGGGAGGGAGGAAGGTGGGAGGGAGGAAGGAGGCAGTGGGAGGTGGGAGGAGGGAGGGGGAGGAGGTGGGAGGAGGAAGGAGGCAGAGAGAGAAGGGAGAGGAAGGGAGGAAGGTGGGAGGAGGCAGAGAGAGAAGGGAGAGGGAGGGAGGAAGGTGGGAGGAGGCAGAGAGAGAAGGGAGGAGGGAGGGAGGGAGGAAGGTGGGAGGAGGCAGAGAGAGAAGGAGGAGGGAGGGAGGGAGGAAGGTGGGAGGAGGCAGAGAGAGAAGGGAGAGGGAGGGAGGAAGGTGGGAGGAGGCAGAGAGAGAAGGGAGAGGGAGGGAGGAAGGTGGGAGGAGGCAGAGAGAGAAGGGAGGAGGGAGGGAGGAAAGTGGGAGGAGGCAGAGAGAGAAGGGAGGAGGGAGGGAGGAAGGTGGGAGGAGGCAGAGAGAGAAGGGAGGAGGAAGGAGGCAGTGGGAGGCGGAGAGAGAGGAGGGAGAAGGAGGGATCGGAAGGAGGAGAGATGAAAGCGGCGGGGAGACGCCGGAGGAGGAGGAAAGCGGAGGGAGAGGAGGGGAAGGAGAGGAGGAAAAAAAGGGAAGAGAGAGGTGAAAGTGTGAAGCTGCCGCGTCAAGCTTTCAGATTCCTCTCTGCGGCGGTAACACCCCGATGAGATTCTGAAGAATTAATCTCCTCGTCGGATATGAATCTCCGCCCGCTATCTCCGTCTCTTCCCCCTCCCCCCTCCCTCCCTCCCTCCGTCCTCTTCAAACTCCATTACCCAGCCCTCCCTGCTCCTCCTGAAGAGAAGACGCCTCGGCTCTTATCTCTGTCCCTCCATCTGTCTAGGCTGGCACAGCAGACAAGACAACCCCCCCCCCCCCCCCCCCCCCCCCCCCCAACACACACACGCAGGTTGGAGGCTGGGTCGAGAGTGCTCGGCCTTACGTGTTTCTCTCCTTCGATCCTCTTGTCAGCCTGCTGAACGGCCTCCAGGTACTTAAAATGCAACTCCATCAGCCTGTCAACCTGGAGGATGGGGAGGAGGAGGGGGGGGGGAGAAGAAGACAACACATACATGAATACACTGATGGGAATATCAAATGCCACGGTAATGAAATTCATTGCGTGCGTGCGTGCGCGTGCGTGTTGTCTATGTCTGTGCCAAACCCCTTCTGTGTGTCCTGCATTACAAGGCCCGGCCAGGTTAGCCCCCCCCCCCCCCCCCCCCCCCTCCCCCCCCCCGCGGAACAGAAAAACATGGGGGGGAGGTGGGGGCGGCGGCGCGCGCGCACCCACCTTCTCGCAGTCGTTCTCGGTGAACTTGCTGTGCATCCTCCCCCGCTGCTGGGACTTGAGGTTCCTCAGCATGGAGGCGATGATGGAACACACGTGCTCTGCAAGGCACAGCACAGAGGAACAGCCGTTATCCCTCCCCGCATCGCTGGGCCGTGCTTACCGCCAGGCCGGGCTGCGTGTGAGCACCACGGTGAGACCTGATTAGATGCAGGTCAATAAAAAAAACTGCCACGGTGCTTGGGAGTTGCTAGGCAACGAGCAACGAGAATCAATTGGGTTTTGATTTTCAATGTCTTATTTACCAGCATAAAGTCAGGTGCGGAGCAAAAGAGCAGGGAGGAAGAGAAAGGGAAGGCACCGAGAGAGAGAGAGAGAGAGAGAGAGAGAGAGCAGCTTGAGGAAGGAGTTGGTCTCCCAATTCCCGAGAGTCTCATTAAAGGCATCTGATTTCTTATTCATCTGGAGATGCTGTGTTGTTAAACATGCTCTGTTCAGAGAAGCCAGTCTCACTAGCACAAACACCAAGAGACCTGAGAGAGAGACACAGAGAGAGACACAGAGGCAGAGAGGGAGAGAGAGAGAGAGAGAGAAAGAGAGACACAGAGATAGAGAGGGAGACACAGAGAGGGAGAGAGAGAGACAAAAAGAGACACAGAGAGAGACACAGAGAGACAGAGAGGGAGAGATAGATACAAGGAGAGACACAGAGAGACAGACACAGAGAGACAGAGAGGGAGAGAGAGAGACAAAGAGAGACAGAGAGGGAGAGAGGGAGAGAAAGAGAGACACAGATAGAGGGAGAAAGAGAGAGACACAGAAAGACAGAGAGGGAGGGGGAGAGGGGAAAAGAGAGACGATGTGAGACACAGAGAGATAGAGAGAGGGAGAAAAGAGAGAGAGACAAAGAGACACAGAGGTAGGGAGAGAGAGAAAAAGAGAGAGGGAGAGTGAGTGAGAGGGAGAGAGACAGAGAAAGGGAGAGAAGGAGAGAGAGTAGAGAGCGAAAGAGAGAGGGGGGAAAGAGAGAGAGAGAGGCTCTGTACCTTCATGTTCCTTGTCTGCCACCCCAGACTTCCTCATCTTTTTGGGCGTCTTCATGAACAGAGGGAAGATGGTCCTGAGGCCCAGGATGTCCACAAACTTGTGGCAGTTGTCCGCTCCCTCTTGCCCCATCATGGCGTGGTCCAGAACCTTCAGGGCGCTGGTCCGGGACATCTTCTTCTCCCTGTGTGTGTGTTTCAGGGCAGATGGGTCAGACAGACAGGTGTATATAATCTGACTTGGTATATAGTCATACAGGTAGATATGATGTTCAGACAGACAGGTATATAGGAGGGTGTTCAGACAGACAGGTAGATACGAGGTGTTCAGACAGACAGGTAGATACGAGGGTGTTCAGACAGACAGGTAGATAGGAGGGTGTTCAGACAGACAGGTAGATAGGAGGGTGTTCAGACA
>CM059320.1:3213877-3323063 GCA_030340685.1 Protosalanx chinensis | reverse complement strand
AGGTGAACGTTTGGTTACTATTCATTATTTATTAACCTGGTTTAACGTTCAACGTTCTTGAACGTTCCGGCTCTGTTTTTGCATGCCGGATAGTTATAGCTCTGATAGGCCTGGAGACCAAAACGGATATATAAGCTACGCCATTAGTTCTATGAGTTTAGAAAGTGTGACAGACTAACTGGAGTTTATTCATCGTCAAATGCTGCCCTAATGGTTGTCAGGTCACCTCTGTTCATCTTCTGTTGCAATCCAATCAGGGGATGCCAGGGACGTCTGCTAATGAAATCAGACATGGACCGAGGACACGTTTCAGAACCGCGGACAGCACCCACTGAGACCCAAACCTCAGACCCAGGCCAGGGGTGGCAATCCTGGTCCTTGAGGGCTGCTGTCCTGAAGATTTTCGACATTTCCCTGCTCTAGCACACCTGATTCTAATGAACAGGTTGTTATCAAGCTCTGTGGAAGCCTGATAATGACCATTCATTTTGAATCAGGTGTGCTGGAGCAGGGAAACATTGAAAACCTTCCGGACAGCAGCACTCGAGGACCAGGATTGCCCACCCCCTGACCCAGGCTGTGCAGATGAGGAAATGTTTTCTCGTATTTTTACCCTAAATGAGGTCTGGAGGTACCGACTGCTGTTAGCTCATCCATGGACACCGACGGCCACGAATGAGGACCGTGATGCTTCGCAACAGCACACTGACCCACACAACCCTCGAATTCCCAGTCATACCGGTATGAAAGGAAGCTACACAAACCCTGGCAACAACACCGCCCCCTTCGGTTCCCAAGAAGGTAACACAATACCCAGGAAGGGTGTGTGACTATCTCTTCGTGAGGAGACAGGAAAAAAAATTGCCGCTGCACTCAATGTTCTATTCAATCACTGGAGAAATACCATTATTCTACCTCTACTCAGCTGTGAAATTGCTGGTACCAGCTGTTAACACGAGGAGCCATAATCACAGCTGAGAGACGCATAGGCCACGAGCTCCTGCCAATACCAAACCCAAACGATGTGCTACATGTAGTAATGAGCAATTTTGAGCTGCGGCTGCTCGCGCAGCAGATGTTGCCCCCGTCGCTGCGCACGCGTCTAGCTGCCAGGACACCACAGCAACGGAACGCAGGATGCAGTGATTGGCATGGCGAGAATGTTCCCGCGTGCCTCCCGCACGGATCATCGCTATGGTGATGATGTCCTTGAGGGAGGGAAGCAGGGGCCCTTCCGGCTGAGGAGCCGCATCTACAAGTGTGACGAGCGAGCACCACTTCTACCACACGCACACACAGACAGACACACACAGAGACACACAAATACACACACACAGACACGCAAATACACACACACAGACAGACACAGACACACACAAAGACACACACACACACAAAGACACACACGCACACAAAGACACACACACACACACACCACAGACACACACAAAGACACACACACACACACCACAGACCACACACAAAGACACACACACAGACACACATACAGACACACACAAAGACACACACACACACACAGACACACATACAGACACACACACACACACATACAAAGACACACACACACACACACAAACAAACACAGACAGATAGACAGACACACACACACACAACAAGCTCAAGGAAATGCACAAGATTTCTTTCAAGGCTCCCGTTTCCAGGGAGATGGCAGAGGCCTTGGAGATCAATGTTCGTGGCGTTGGCAGAGTTCCAGAGAGAACCCCCTATCTGAACCACAACAGGAAGTGAGGTCAGCAGGCGTCGAGGGGCCACGGCAGGAGAAAGATTGCACGACAAGATGTCTCGGGGGAACATTTTATTAACAAAAAGCAAATGAGAAAATACGCTTTACATAAAAAAAATCAAAAAAAAGAACCAATAAGATGTCAGCCTGGCAGGACGGTAGAAGATCAGGATTAGAACATTTCCAGGAGGTCCATGATCCTCTTCTGCTCAGCCTCCTTGAAGTCCTCGCTCTTCCCATCTCCGATGCTCCTCTGCGTACTCTGAGGACAGAGACACACACACTGGGGGTGAGATTCTCTACACGCTCACACACACACACACACACACACACACAGTGACACACACAAAGACACACACAAAGCACACACACACACACACAACACCACAAACACACAGTCACACACACATAGTCACACACCCCCACACCAGACACACACAGACCCCCACACACACACACACACACTCACACACTCACACAAAGACACACACAAAGACAGACACACACACACACACACACAGTCACACACACAACCCACACAGTCACACACACACCCCCCCACACACTCACACAAAGACACACACAAAGACAGACACACACACACCCACGCACTTCACACACACACACAAAGACAGACACCACACACACACACAGTCACACACACACTCACACCAAAGACACACACACACACACACCCACGCACTCACACACACACCCACCAAAGACAGACACACACACACAGTCACAACACACACCCACACACTCACACAAAGACACACACAAAGACAGACACACACAACACACCCACGCACTCACACACACACCCACAAAGACAGACACACACACACACACAGTCACACACTCACACACACACACCCACACAAAGACAGACACACACACACTCACGCACAGAAGAGCATTAAACCAACCACACATGCACCTTGTACCTACAGCAGGGCTGCTCAACCCAGTCTATGTGTGTTTTTGATTCCAGCTCTCCTCTAAAACTGACTGTGAACGCCGCTGTATATAACCTGGCTGACAAACTGTCTCGGAGTCCTCACCTCTCATGATGTGACGCACCACCTTGACCGAGCCTCCTCGCAGGTTCAGGATCTGGTGAACCCTCTTGCTGCAGCTGCACGCGCACACACACACACACACACACACACACAGAGACACACACACACAAACACACGGAGACACAAAAGTAGCTTAAACGGACGACACAAAAGATTAAAATCCCTGTGACTGTGGATTGGTTGGCCTGTGTGTGTGTGTGTGGCTGGTCTCAGTGTGTGTGTGTATGTGTGTGTTGTGTTGTGTATACCTGGGCTATGGCCTGAGTTGCTGATCTCCACCATGATGTAGCACAGCAGCTGAAGGACGAACAGGCCAGCGTCCAGACGCCTCAGGTAGAACTCATCCTCCATCACGTCGTCCAGGATCTCCCCGCGGCGCACCATGTCCTTCACACACACACACACGCACACACAGTGGGCCGTTTCGTCCAGGTGTCGCGTACGTCCCTGCTCCCCATTGATCGGCCGCTTGATCAATACCCTGCCGGCACAGTTATCCATCTTGCCTAACCTGTCCGTCTCCCACCCCAGGCCTGTCCACGCCAGCGCGGCCCTCGTTAATCCCCATTACGATGCAGACAGCAGGAGGCGGGTGGGGTAGCAAGGCTACGCTAATGACCAGCCTTAAGTGAGACCGAGCTAAGGAGTGGAGATGAAGCCAAACGGCGGCATTAATGAGACAACACAGACGTGTGAGCGCGCACCACAGACGCCTGCGTCTCCTCCCGCCGCCTTATTACGATGATCACAAGCAGCCGAGTTTGGACGGAGGCTTTCTCCCTCCCGATTCCTCCAGCCAGCTCCTCTCGATCCTCTCGGCACACGGCTGGAGCCCCTCCGAACACGCAGACCTGACTAATGGAATTGTCAGGGCAACGAGCAGACCCAACTGACGGCTGTCGGAGCCCGGGCTCGGTTCGTTAACAAGGCGCGGCAGCCCCGCAGACCGGATGCAGCCCTGCTGTCCTGCCACAGCTGCCGCGGCTAACGAGGACTGACTGGCTGGATTGGCTGACGAGGCCGACTGGTCTGACTGGAGCCCGCAGAAGTAATTATCAGGTTTGTCTGTCTGTCTTCGGAGAGCGGCCCTCGCGCCCCCCCCCCGGACCGGATATTAGACATCCAGCAGGGAAGGGGTGGGGGGAGAGGTGGTAGGAGGAGGGAGGAGGAAGGAGGACAGAGAGAGGTGGAAGGGAGGCAGAGAGAGGTGGAAGGAGGCAGAGAGAGGTGGAAGGAGGCAGAGAGAGGTGGGAGGAGGGAGGGAGGAAGGTGGGAGGAGGCCAGAGAGAGGTGGAAGGAGGCAGAGAGAGGTGGGAGGAGGGAGGGAGGAAGGTGGGAGGAGGCAGAGAGAGAAGGGAGGGTGGTGGGAGGAGGAAGGAGGCAGTGGGAGGGAGGAGGAGAGGTTGGTGGGAGGAGGAAGGAGGCAGTGGGAGGAGGGAAGGAGGAAGGTGGGAGGAGGAAGGAGGCAGTGGGAGGAGGGAGGAGGGAGGGAGGAAGGTGGGAGAGGAAGGAGGCAGTGGGAGGTGGGGGGGAGGAGGTGGGAGGAGGAAGGAGGCAGAGAGAGAAGGGAGAGGAAGGGAGGAAGGTGGGAGGAGCAGAGAGAGGAAGGGAGAGGGAGGGAGGAGGAGGTGGGAGGAGCAGAGAGAGAAGGGAGGAGGGAGGGAGGAAGGTGGGAGGAGGCAGAGAGAGAAGGGAGATGGAGGGGAGGAAGGTGGGAGGAGGCAGAGAGAGAAGGGAGGAGGAGGGAGGAAAGTGGGAGGAGGCAGAGAGAGAAGGGAGGAGGGAGGGAGGAAGGTGGGAGGAGGCAGAGAGAGAAGGGAGGAGGCAGTGGGAGGCGGAGAGAGAGGAGGGAGAAGGAGGGATCGGAAGGAGGAGAGATGAAAGCGGCGGGGGGAGACGCCGGAGGAGGAGGAAAGCGGAGGGAGAGGAGGGGAAGGAGAGGAGGAAAAAAAGGGAAGAGAGGTGGAAAGTGTGAAGCTGCCGCGTCAAGCTTTCAGATTCCTCTCTGCGGCGGTAACACCCCGATGAGATTCTGAAGAATTAATCTCTCGTCGGATATAAATCTCCGCCCGCTATCTCCGTCTCTTCCCCCTCCCCCCCTCCCTCCCTCCCCTCCGTCCTCTTCAAACTCCATTACCCAGCCCTCCCTGCTCCTCCTGAAGAGAAGACGCCTCGGCTCTTATCTCTGTCCCTCCATCTGTCTAGGCTGGCACAGCAGACAAGACAACCCCCCCCCCCCCCCCCCCCCACCCCCCCCCCCCCCCCCCCCAACACACACACGCAGGTTGGAGGCTGGGTCGAGAGTGCTCGGCCTTACGTGTTTCTCTCCTTCGATCCTCTTGTCAGCCTGCTGAACGGCCCTCCAGGTACTTAAAATGCAACTCCATCAGCCTGTCAACCTGGAGGATGGGGAGGAGGAGGGGGGGGGGGAGAAGAGACAACACATACATGAATACACTGATGGGAATATCAAATGCCACGGTAATGAAATTCATTGCGTGCGTGCGTGCGCGTGCGTGTTGTCTATGTCTGTGCCAAACCCCTTCTGTGTGTCCTGCATTACAAGGCCCGGCCAGTTAGCCCCCCCCCCCCCCCCCCCCCCCCCCCCCCCCCCCCTCCCCCCCCGCGGAACAGAAAAACATGGGGGGAGGTGGGGGCGGCGGCGCGCGCGCGCACCCACCTTCTCGCAAGTCGTTCTCGGTGAAACTTGCTGTGGCATCCTCCCCCCCCGCTGCTGGGACTTGAGGTTCCTCAGCATGGAGGCGATGATGGAACACACGTTGCTCTGCAAGGCACAGCACAGAGGAACAGCCGTTATCCCTCCCCGCATCGCTGGGCCGTGCTTACCGCCAGGCCGGGCTGCGTGTGAGCACCACGGTGAGACCTGATTAGATGCAGGTCAATAAAAAAACTGCCACGGTGCTTGGAGTTGCTAGCAACGAGCAACGAGAATCAATTGGGTTTTGATTTCAATGTCTTATTTACCAGCATAAAGTCAGGTGCGGAGCAAAAGAGCAGGGAGGAGAGAAGGGAAGGCACCGAGAGAGAGAGAGAGAGAGAGAGAGGAGAGAGCAGCTTGAGGAAGGAGTTGGTCTCCCAATTCCCGAGAGTCTCATTAAAGGCATCTGATTCTTATTCATCTGGAGATGCTGTGTTGTTAAACATGCTCTGTTCAGAGAAGCCAGTCTCACTAGCACAAACACCAAGAGACCTGAGAGAGAGACACAGAGAGAGACACAGAGGCAGAGAGGGAGGAGAGAGAGAGAGAGAGAAAGAGAGACACAGAGATAGAGAGGGAGACACAGAGAGGGAGAGAGAGAGACAAAGAGACACAGAGAGAGACAAGAGAGACAGAGAGGAGAGATAGATACAAGGAGAGACACAGAGAGACAGACACAGAGAGACAGAGAGGGAGAGAGAGAGACAAGAGAGACAGAGAGGGAGAGACAAAGAGAGACACAGATAGAGGGAGAAAGAGAGAGACACAGAAAGACAGAGAGGGAGGGGGAGAGGGGAAAAGAGAGACGATGTGAGACACAGAGAGATAGAGAGAGGGAGAAAGAGAGGAGAGACAAAGAGAGACACAGAGGTAGGGAGAGAGAGAAAAAGAGAGAGGGAGAGTGAGTGAGAGGGAGAGAGACATGAGAAAGGGAGAGAAGGAGAGAGAGTAGAGAGCGAAAGAGAGAGAGGGGGAAAGAGAGAGAGAGGCTCTGTACCTTCATGTTCCTTGTCTGCCACCCCAGACTTCCTCATCTTTTTGGGCGTCTTCATGAACAGAGGGAAGATGGTCCTGAGGGCCCAGGATGTCCACAAACTTGTGGCAGTTGTCCGCTCCCTCTTGCCCATCATGGCGTGGTCCAGAACCTTCAGGCGCTGGTCCGGGACATCTTCTTCTCCCTGTGTGTGTGTTTCAGGGGCAGATGGGTCAGACAGACAGGTGTATATAATCTGACTTGGTATATAGTCATACAGGTAGATATGATGTTCAGACAGACAGGTAGATAGGAGGGTGTTCAGACAGACAGGTAGATACGAGGGTGTTCAGACAGACAGGTAGATACGAGGGTGTTCAGACAGACAGGTAGATAGGAGGGTGTTCAGACAGACAGGTAGATATGATGTTCAGACAGACAGGTAGATAGGAGGGTGTTCAGACAGACAAGGTAGATACGAGGGTGTTCAGACAGACAGGTAGATACGAGGGTGTTCAGACAGACAGGTAGATAGGAGGGTGTTCAGACAGGACAGGTAGATATGAGGGTGTTCAGACAGACAGGTAGATATGAGGGTGTTCAGACAGACAGGTAGACAGGAGGGTGTTCAGACAGACAGGTAGATATGAGGGTGTTCAGACAGACAGGTAGATATGAGGGTGTTCAGACAGACAGGTAGACAGGAGGGTGTTCAGACAGACAGGTAGATAGGAGGTCTACAGGTCTCAGCTGGCCCAGACAGTCAGCAAGGGGACGTACAAAACAAACCCCAGTCCGAGTTCTGATTGTAGGGTTAAGATGAAATGTCTGGCGGTCTCCCCCCTCCACCCTCCTCTCCTTAGCCCTCCTCTCATCCCGTGGATGATTTAAAGGCAGTGTGGATTTTGCATCACCATAATTAGATATCGATTGAGGCTGGGAAGGAGTCCCTCTGTCTGTCTGTCTGTCCAGGTGATTAAGCGGACCACAGAGGCACTATAAAGTGTGTAATGTGTGTGTTCTGCTGGCAGGGTACTGATGAGTTTGTCAGCTAGAGAGCACAGCCTTCTGCACTAAGCCTCCACTCGGACAGGGGCTGAGGCTGGGGCAGAGGCTGGGGCAAGAGGCTCCGAGGTTGGGGGTGAGGCTGGGGCAGAAGCTCTGAGGCTGGGGCAGAGGGTCTGAGGCTGGGGCAGAGGCTCTGAGGCTGGGGGTGAGGCTGGGGCAGAGGCTCCGAGGCTGGGACAGAGGCTCCGAGGCTGGGACAGAGGCTCTGAGGCTGGGGCAGAGGTTGGGGCTGCAAGATGCGGCAGACACCCCCCCCACCCCCCCCCCCCCCCGCTCTGACTGGACCAGGCTTGGCAGGCCTCCGTTACCTCAGCATGAGGTTCATGAGCTGGAGCCCCTCCCCTCGGAGGAAGCGGGTCCCGGTTGGCGGGCAGCATCAGGCAGGAGCAGAGGGCGTCAAACAGGTTCTCCATCATCTCCTGCTCTTCTGCTGTGCTGGGGTTGTGCCGCTTAAACACCTGCATAGACACACACACACACACATCGCCATCAATGTCACTGGAAATGGGAGGACAGAGGGAGCGGAGGGGAAGGAATGGAGGCAGGGATCTTACAGAGAGTTGCTGCCAGCAGCACGTCGATCCCGTCCAGCTCTCCCAGCAGCTCCCTGGTGCCTGGAACCCAGAGAGACAGACGTTAGCCCTGCAGGTGGAGGCAGCGGGGCTGAGGCGGTGGGACTGAGGCTGAGGCAGTGAGGCTGAGGCGGTGAGGCTTAGGCTGTGGGGCTGAGGCAGTGGGACTGAGGCAGTGAGGCAGTGGGGCTGAGGCAGTGAGGCTGAGGCAGTGGGGCAGAGGCAGCACTAAGAAGGATACTTACTGTCATTGTTCTGAAGCAGGATGGCCAGGATCTCACTGCAGTACAGCTTGTTAGCATCAAAAGGCATCTTTGCCTGGATGGGGAAGGGGTATGATGGATGTCAACACTACAAATGTATTACTGTGTGTGTGTGTGTGTGTGAGTGTGTGTCTGTGTGTCTGTGTGTGCGAGTGTGTGTGTAAGTGTGTGCGCGCTCACCTTGATTCTCTTCAGAAGCCACTGCATGAGTCCTTGTTGAGATGCTTCTGTACACAGGCCAGGTCTGAACTCTGCCATGTTCTCTATGATGGCTGGAGAGGGCAAACTTCCGATTAGATTAGCCCGCTTTTCCCTGACAGACTGCCTGCCAGGCAGAACTCTGAAGGCGTGTTATGCTCCACGTGAAAGTTGATTTTGGTGTGTGTGTGTGTGTGTGTGTGTGGGGGGGGGGTAATCTTGGTCCCCTGTGCATTAGCATCAATAAGATAGTGTGTCAGTCTGACATCTCTATCAGTGTTGAGGGGAGGGACCATCCCTGAGCAGCACCAGGAGAAAGTCAAGGAGAGAGAGGGAGAGAGAGAAAGAGAGAGAGTAGGGGGGAGACAGAGAAAGAGAGAGAGTAGGGGGAGAGACAGAGAGAAAGAGAGAGAGAGAGAGTAGAGGGAGAGACAGAGAGAGAGAGAGAGAGAGAGTAGAGGGAGAGACAAAGAGAGAGAGAGAGAGAGAGTAGAGGGAGAGACAGAGAGAGAGAGAAGGAGAGAGAGAGAGTAAGGGAACGAGAGAGAGACAGATGGAAGGAGAAGCTCCAGAGAGGCTTAAGGAGGAGGGATGGAGAGAAAAGAAGAAGGAAAAAAAAGTGCTGGAGGACAGATCAGCCTTTATCAGTGTTTCCAGCTGAGCAGACAGCCTCCTGGAGGGGCTAAGCCCCCTGCAGCTGCGCGCACACACACAAACATCACACACACACGCCACACAGACGTCTTTAAGCCTGGAGAGGTCCCCTCGATCCGTACCTCCTCAGCTGTCTAGTTAGTCTTACCCAGTGTGTTGTAGACGCCGTCTGCCTCCTCTTTAACAGTCTCATCCAACCTCTCCATGTTCTGGACCAGCAGAGCCACCACCTGGCCCTCCAACTAGACCCACAGACAGAGGGAGGGAGGAAGGGGGAGGGGGGGGGAGAGAGAGAGAGAGAGAGAGAGAAAAAAAGAGAGAGAGAGGGAGGGAGAGAAGGGGAGAGAGACAAAGAGAGAGAGATCGAGAGAAATGGAGAGAGAGAGCGAGAGAGAGAACAACAGATCCAGACAGAAAGGTGAAGGTAGAGAGAGAGAGAGAGAGAGAGAGAGAGGGGGGGGGGGAGGGACAGAGAGAGAGAGAGTGAAAGCGGAACGGATCCAGACAGAAAGGGGACGGCGGACGGACAAAAAAGGAGAGCAAACCTGAGGATAGCAGCTGGCAGGCAGGATAAATGCAGAGGCCTTTCCCTCCGTGACTTGACCCATCGGTCAACAGTGACAGGAGGGGCGCGGCCTTTGTTCCGGGCTAAATGTCAGCCGACGCGATCGGGCAAGGCAGGTTAACCGCTAGCGCACACGCCTGGCACGACAGGAACCTTACGCTGGAATCAAGGCTCTGTCCTTTAACAATAACCCTGACTTACACTGAATATAAGGTTCACGAACGAACGAACCTTCGTATACTAAATATTCATTTTCGAGCAGACACTTTTATCCAGAGCGACTTACAGTAAGTACAAGGGACAATCCCCCTGAGGCAAGTAGGGTGAAGTGCCTTGCCCGAGGACGCAACGCCACATAGCCACAGCCGGGAATCGAACTCGCAACCTTCCGCTCATGAGGCATACTACCGCACCGTACACGCTGGGTGTGTGCGGGTGGGTGGGGGTCAGGGGGGAAAGCAGGTTCCTCACCAGCGAATCGATCAGCACCTCGGCCCCCTCCTCGCTCTCGTGCAGCGTGTCGGTGTCTGTCAGCTCTTGCAGCAGGTCCACCACAGCGATCGCTATATGTGACACTGGCTAAGGAATGGAGCACGTTCTTAAGCGATACCACCCGCTAGCGTGGCTGTTAAAACATGGGTTTAAAATCTGGAAAATGGGTAAAAGATACTGTACATACAACACTGTAAACTCTGTACAAATACTGTGACATTTTGTACAATACAGCTGTATATTTGTTGCTACCAAATCACTGTAATACCCTATATATACTCTGTATATTCTGCTTAAAACATATATTCTGCTTATACTAACTGTTTTGCACTTCTGGTTGGATGCTAACTGTATTTCGTTACCCTGTACTTGTACCTGTGTAATGACAATAAAGTTGAATCTAATCTGATCTAAAAGTGTGCGGGCCCTGATTCGGTACTCTGAAAACATGCAGGACAGGGTCGTGCGTGTTGAGAGGATATCGGTGTTTTCGTGGCTGAGGAGGCCCAGCAGCGAGTGCACGGCGTTCAGCTCCACCAGGAGGTGGTAGAGGTCAGGCATGGTGGCGATAACGTGCATCTCCTGGATGATGTCGTTCAGGTCCAGCTCCGTCTCCATGAACCTGACCACGACATGGGACAGAAGGAAGAGACGGACAGGCGGGGAGGGGAGGTCAGGTGGCCGGAGGCGAGAGGAGGGAGTGGGGAGGGGGAGGAAAGTTCAAGAGGGATGGAGGCGTGAGGAAGGAGAGAAGGAGGTAGGGGTGAGGACAGGGCAGAGCGGAGGGAGGGAGAACGAAGAGCAGCAAACCTCTCTGGGTTGTCGGGGAATTTGATCCTCAACTCCTGGTTCTTGTAGGACCTTTTCTCAAAGGTCAGGATCATCTTCTTCACCGAACTTTCGTCCACCGGCTCGCCCTGGTGGTTAAAGACAAAAGCAATGAGGAGTGCCCTTTAGAAAAACATGTTCCCATGACAACCCTCAAGTCTCCTGGTTGTGAGGCATCAGGTAGATAATTGAACAGGCAGTCGGAGGACTGGTCTCCAGGGTGCACAGGTCTACAGCTGATGCAGGTCCTACCAAAGGAGCTGGATCCCTGTTAGGATCCAGAGCAGACTCCCTGAAATGACTTTGCAAAGAACGGTGGTGCTGGCAGTAACCTCGCAAAAGGATCCTCGGCCTCCCTATAATAACTTCTTCTTATCTTCTTAGTTGAGGACCAACCAGGCAGTGGTGGACTAAGGACAGCTACACACACACACACACACATGCACTCACACACACACCTCAGGTTCCTCATCATCGTCCAGTATTTTCTCCAGAATTTTCCTCTTGTCTCCGGAGAGATCGTCCGCGTCCTCTCCCTCCAGGTGCCGAGCTAGAGCCAGCTCCCTGGCCAGGATCCTCTGCTGTTTACTCCGGGGGTCCTCCTCCGCTCCTCCCCCACCGCCTTCCTCCTCTCGGATACGCTTCGCCCCCCGGTCCGGCTGCAGGGAACAGAGAGACCCGAGAGAGCTGAGGAACGACACTAAGAAACATGACTGCTGATCCAAACTTCTCTTCTACTGAGATCGCCAGGGAAGTCAGACACACCAGTAAGATGGTCTAAGACCGGAAGACTGAGGAACAGCTTCTTCCCCAGAACTGTCACATTTAAACTGCATCCCCCGCCCCCTATATAACCCCCACACTATTGTCTTCATTCTGCACCCTCTGATCCATTTTGCACCATCTGTAATATTTTGCACTACCTGTTCCATTTTGTACATCTGCACATAGTACCATTTTGCACTATCTGTAAATACAACACTGTAGATAATGTAAAAAATACTGTAAAATTGTGTACAATACAGCTGTATATTTGTCCTTCCAGATCACGTTTAATACCTTGTACATACTCTGTATATTCTGCTTCTGCTACCTGTTTGGCACTTCTGGTTGGATGCTAACTGTATTTCGTTACCCTGAACTTGTACATTTGTAATGACATTAAAGTTGAATCTAATCTAATCTAACATAAGTGATCCCAACTCAGAAAGCAGCTTTGAGTGTATTTCCTCACTATCCAACATAGTTGCGGAGTCTGATTAACCCGTTTACAACCATGCATGTCTCTACCTTCATCTCTATAATAAAGTTACTTTTATTTTTTAAACAATGAGACAAGTTAGAAAGAGGTTAAAGTGTAAAACTCAAATTAGAGTTGTGTCAAGCTATAAGGATAGCAGGATGCTAAACCAGTTAACCTAACACATAGAAGGCAATACAGCAAGCACTCAATTTACCTGGTAATTCAGTAATTCACCAACGTCCATTATGACTAAAGTAAGTGATTTTAATGGTACGGCAACTTGGACAATTTATTAATATACTATTCCTGTTACTTTTACTGTTCCTCTTAACTAGCTTCAGTTGATTTGGGGGTCCATTGTCGTCTTGCCGTAAAGCAACGTGACCGTAAAGCATTTCGTTGTCGTGCCACATGGAAGATCACGACAAAGATTCTAGAAGTTTCCTACTTCCTCAAGTGTTTCCTGGCATAAGTGGATCATGATGAAATATTCATCCTTGAGTGTTGTCACTATCGGATGGGACCAGTATAATTTCACTATCTTAAACGTTACATTTACATGTATTCATTTCGCAGCAAGCAATTTACAGAAGGTACAGGGACATTCTCCATGAGGCAAGCAGGGTGAAGTGCCTTGCCCAAGGACACAACATCATGTTGGCACAGCCGGGCATCGATTTCACAACCTTTCGATCACAAGGCCAACGCCTTAACCACTGAGCCACCCAACTCCACGTTAGACTAATGTCCCAAAAAATACTCTAATCTAACTCCTGGCCCAGCCATCTGCATGTTAATCATAATAGTACGATGATGTCAAGGAAAGCCACTTGAGCATAACATACATTTAAATATAAATGGAATACCTTCGCACACAGGCAGAGGAAACAGAAACACATATAGGCACAGACCTAGATGGGGTGAAAGAGAACATTTAAATGCCCCTGGCTGTCTGTCATCTTGTTCTTATGCATCAGAATTCTGAGCAGGGCCCAGACAAGCAGAAAGACCCCCCCCCCCCCCCCCCCCCCACCCCCCACCCCCCTTTAAACGGCCATAATTCGAGATTTATGAGTGCTGTCACGCACACGCCTCCACCGTGTCACCGCACGGCAACCTGCCGTCTGTGACAGAAGAATTAAAGCCGCAACGCCCCCAGAAACCGCGGTGAACCAGGCATGAATCGTGGCAGCGACAGAGATGGAGGGACAAAGAGAGGGGGGGGGGTGGGGAGCGTCTCAACCTCAACCTAAACCTCAACATAACACATTATTCATAAATATGATATACAGTTAAAGACGAACTCATAAAGGCGTTGTTCTAAAGGATGACGCGGTCGCGCTGTTAAACCCAGTTATGAGAGGACTCAGCGAGTCATTGGACGCCCCGCCGGCGCGGACGGAGGTGAGCGTGACCGCACGTCTTCCCGGCCCGCGGACGGTGACTTTCACGCCCGGCTGGTGAGAAACAAGCGAGACGACGAGAGTGAATCCGACTCCTCCTGCTGAACCCTCGCAGCCTGATGGAGGTCTCCCTCCTGTCGCTCCACATGATGAAGTCCTCCCCCCCCCAATCCCCTCCCTTCACTCTCTCCCTCCCACCCTTCCGGTTTGCTACGGCGAAACAGCGAGACGTTTCCAAGCCGTGTGCGTCCTATTCCGTTGGCGTGTAAAATCGACTGATTGGGGAAATGGCAGCGCATGCTGGATCTTAACTGACTTGATGTTGTGCTGATCATGCCTGGATGGAAACACACAGTTAGATGAGACGAAAGGACATGGAAATGCAAACCTATGAGGTGGCTGGGAATCACTGCCATGAAAGGTTTGATGATCTGGGCTGGAGCATCTGGGCTGGAGCTGGGCGGGAGATGAACGGTCAGCAGGGGACCGTCAGGTGGCGGGGACTGGAGAGGGAGGGGGGAAAGGGTGACCGTGACGGGGAGGTTGAGGATGAAGACCTCATTGGGAAGTGGAGAGGCACGGAAAAAGAAGGATGAGGAAGGGTTTAGGAGACGGCGAGGGAAGAGGGAGATGAAGTGAGAGGCTGAGCCTGAGGAAAGTGAACGCGTTTGATCTGGGGGCTGAATGCGGTTTGCGTTTAGTGCAGCTTGCAGGGTCTGTCTTTTGACTCTGCTATATACCAGAGGAACAGGTGCAATGCTCCAGGCGGCAAATCTGCAACCCCCCCCCCCCCCCCCCCCAACCCAAACACACACGTACACAAACATTAACATTGGCCTCAGGAATACATGTTAACAGGAGTACATGTGCCTTATCCTCCATGCACCAGATGTGCTCGTGCACACCCACATTTCCCACACACAACTCTGCTTGGATCCCAGCCACTCTTATCCCCCCCCCCCCCCCTCTCTTGGTACCCTTAAGCTGGTGTGATGCTTGTAAATCACATTTTCATGATCTTCAATATTTTCAATGAATAATTCACACTTCAAAGACAACTTTGCTGATGAATCCTTGCTACTAGGTCTCTGAGAGTCAGCTAAGGGTCTCTGACTCCCCCCCAGTCCAGTATGTCTGCTCCACCATGGGAACTGCCCTTCCCTGAGGGCATTTTGACAGAACTACAAACCCCATCAGCATACAGAGCAGATGAGGGGCCAGAGGACTGCAGTACAAACCTCTCCATTTCCCCCCGCCCCCCCCCCCACCTCTCCCCCCTCGCTCACCTCCCCTGCCCTCTGTCACGGTGATGAGGTGAGCTGATTGGACAACAGGAGGTCAATGAGATCCCATCAAAGTGTCAGAGGCCCTGAACCTAGAACAAACGGACACATTCTGATTAGAGGAATTCTTTTATTATATAAAAAAGAAATCTCTAAAGCCATCGCACGCGTGAGCAGGGAGCATTGGAACACACATGCCAGGGCATCCAGAGGAGAAATGGCTGTGTCCCATCATGCTGTGTCTGTGCTTAGTCCCATCATGCTGTGTGTGTGTGCTTAGTCCCATCATGCTGTGTGTGTGTGCTTAGTCCCATCATGCTGTGTGTGTGTGCTTAGTCCCATCATGCTGTGTGTGTGCTTAGTCCCATCATGCTGTGTGTGTGTGTGCTTAGTCCCATCATGCTGTGTGTGTGTTTGCTTAGTCCCATCATGCTGTGTGTGTGTGCTTAGTCCCATCATGCTGTGTGTGTGTGCTTAGTCCCATCATGCTGTGTGTGTGTGCTTAGTCCCATCATGCTGTGTGTGTGTGTGTGTGCTTAGTCCCATCATGCTGTGTGTGTGTGTGTGTGCTTAGTCCCATCATGCTGTGTGTGTGTGTGTGTGCTTAGTCCCATCATGCTGTGTGTGTGTGTGTGCTTAGTCCCATCATGCTGTCTGTGTGTGTGTGTGTGTGTGCTTAGTCCCATCATGCTGTGTGTGTGTGCTTAGTCCCATCATGCTGTGTGTGTGTGTGCTTAGTCCCATCATGCTGTGTGTGTGCTTAGTCCCATCATGTTGTGTGTGTGTGTTTAGTCCCATCATGCGGTGTGTGTGTGTGGTGTGCTGGAGGCCCAGTTTGAGCCTGTCAGGGAGGTGTTCTAAAACTCTACCTGCTAATACCACAGCCCAGTGTGAACCACCCCCCAACCCTCACCCCCTCACCTCTTACCCCCTCACCCCTCAGCGTGTGTATTTGTACTAATGTCAATGACATGTAAAAATCTGTTTTAGCATTATACCATGGTCTGTGTGATACTCTATTCCTGATTGGTTACAAGGGTCAGGTAATAACTGAGGCTTTTCCCTTTGGCACTTGTTTGGTTTCACACAATAATTGTTTCATAATCTGATTACCCCCTATATGTGTAATCAACCCCACTTCAACCCCCCCCCCCACCACATCAACCGAACACTACCCATCCCCCCATTAACCCCCTAGGGCCTAATCCAATGTACATTACCCACCCCCCCATTAACCCCCTAGGGCCTAAACCATTAAAGTGTTCCTTAAAATTCAAGGGGAGCAGTGTCTTTTGTCATTTGGTTGAAAGTGTAAACTACACGTGTATGAAAAGGTGTCCATCAGGTGATAACCGAGGCTCTCCCCTTTGGCACTTGTTTGGTTTCACACAATGTTCGTTTCATAAACCCGACTACTCGCTATGTTTGGGTCTATCACTTGGTATGATCAGTGACCGATGCTCTTTTGTAAAGCTCTCTCTTGGAAGTCACTTTGGATAAAAGCGTCTGCTAAATGAATAAATATTAACTTAATATAATAACTCAAGACTATGAGCCTGTACAAAGTGTCTGGAATAAGAAACCATAACAGGACGCAGTCACAGCCTCTGTGTACAATTTTGAAAGACTAACAAGCTGCATGTAAATTGAGTGACTTCAATATGTGTTTTAAACTATTTGAAAAATGTAACGGAACGGATAGGCGTCTGCAGTGATGGAGTCTCTGTATCGGATCGTCGTGGTGAAGAAGGAGCTGAACCGCAAGGCAAGCTCTCAATTTACCGGTCAATCTACATTCCTTCTCTCACCTATGGTCATGAGCTTTGGGTAATGACCGAAAGGACAAGGTCTCATATACAAGCAGTCAAAATGAGTTTCCTCCGCAGGGTGGCTGGGCGCTCCCTTAGAGAAAGGGTGAGGAGCTCAGTCACACGGGAGGAGCTCAGAGTAGAACCGCTGCTCCTCCATGTCGAGAGGAGCCAGCTGAGGTGGCTCGGGCATCTGTTTCGGATGCCTCCTGGACGCCTCCCTCGGGACGGGTTCCAGGCATGTCCCACCGGGAGGCGGCCCAGGGGAAGACCCAGGACACGCTGGAGGGACTATGTCTCTCGGCTGGCCTGGGAACGCCTCGGGATCCCCCCGGAGGAGCTGGAGGAGGTGTGTGTAGAGAGGGAAGTCTGGGCCTCCCTGTTCCGCCCCAGATGAGCGGCAGAAAATGGATGGATGGAGGGGAAATATAACTTTTCTGAATTCACTGTGTCAGTATCATCCCATTTTACTTTACAGTAACACCTAGCTACTTAATCTGCTAAAGCTATTTAATTTACACACGACCTCAAGAGCTCTGGAAACCTTTTTCAACGATTTTCAATAAAACCATATATGAATCGAAGTATGAAACTTTTGTATCTCTTTTAATGAACACGCTGGGGAAAAGCCTTACACATACTTGGATATTTTGACAACTCAGAGGACAGTAGATAAAAGGCTATTTTTCCCAACTATAGTCAAATAAACATAGAGTGATATAATAGTTAAAAGGGGACGTAGCCAGCTAGTCTTCATGAATGCTAGGCTAGTTTCAGCGTGCCATCATGATTTTCATGATTTTATTTATTTATTTGTATAGCTCATTAAAGATGACGATTTTTTAAAAGGCTATTTTATAAGCTGTGAATATAGTTTATTATATTATTACATTAACTTCAAAAGGAGCCGCCTCTGACATGGAACACTTTCACACTATGATGTCATAATCGAGCAAGTGATGGATTCTGAAGATCCTCAAGGTGAGTTATTATAACTGTCATTTACCAAGTCATTTGAGAGAAAGACCAGCACCGTGATGGACGAATGCGAGTGGTGGAACGAATTTGACGATTGGTAATATTTGAAACACCTACCACACACTCAGCATATTCTTCACAGTCTCTTCATGCAACAAATCGCAACAATATATATGTAGGCCAAATAAATAAATCGAATTGGAATCGGTGCACACAAGTGTTGGCCAGTTACAGGCTTGGGTGGGATTTGCAGAAGTGGTGTGATCTCTATGACCTGTGAAATTGATGTGCGCTGGGATCTGTTGATATCTGTAGTGATTCAGAGGAGCTGGAGGAGGGGATCTCCAGCAGCTCTAGCCTGTCCAACTCCACGCAGGACAGCCTAGAGCTGGAGGACAGGTTAGAGCTGGAGGAGTTTGTGGATCAGCTGACAAGGTATGAACTCACACTCACACACGCACACACGCACTTAGGCATGGCCCTCATTTCACAAGAAAGGGCTGTTAATCAGAAGGTTGCAAGTTTTAATCCTGGCTGTGCCAGCATGATGTTGTGTTCTTGGGCAAGGCACTTCACCCTACTTGCCTCTGAGGAATGCTCCTATACTTGCTGTATACTTGCTGCTCCTATACTTGCTGCTCTGAATAAGAGCGTTTGCTAAATGACTAAATGTAAACATTCAGTAACATTTTGTGTTTGGACTTTTTCAGTGAGATAATACACAAGGCGATGATGCACATGGAGCTGGAGATGCAGCGGGAGCTGGAGGTCCAGCTGGAGCAGGCTGGGGTGTAAGTGTGCACAACACCACATCTGACTCACATTACCTGTCCACTTTCCTACTACATCTCCATGCCTCTGCTAAATGAATCTGAATTTTTGGGGACCCCCCAGTGTGGCTGAACCAGTGGCTGAGGCGAGACAGCTACCAGGTTCATGTGTACCGGTAAGTGAAACCCTCTGTGATGGTCCTCTGCCTCTCTCCACCTTCCTGTGGCAGTGAGCAGCACTGCAGAGAGCTTTCTGTTTAGCCAATAGATCACACATCCTTGTCCTCAGAGTTTAGAGTATTCCCTACTTTATAAATGAGCTTAGTGTCTTCCTTATCTCAGGAACTGTTGGTCTGGATAAAAGCGTCTGCTTAATGAATAATTGTTGTAATTGTAATTGTCTGGAAACCTTTGCTGAGAAGTCTGGTAATCCTGTAGGTTGAGTTTGGTGAGGAAGAAACTCAGGTCCGAATCCTGGTTGTAGAGGAGGAGGAGGAGGAGCACCAGACCAAAAGGTGCAGTAGCTGTTCAGTGTAGAGAGAAAGAGTGGGAGTTTATATCGTCCACAACTCCAGCAAGAGATGGAGTCTAAACTCCTGGATCACTTCCCCTGTTGTCCTGTCTGTCTTCAGAGGACACACCCATGTTACAACCATCTAAACCACGTTCTCAGTTGTTTTCCACTGTATCTCCTCTCTTCCTACACCCGCGCTCGCTCACTTCCTGTGCCTTTGTCTCTATCTCCAGCTGGTGGCGTCGGCAGGCCGATCGCCTGTGGAAGGCAATGAAGTCTGCGGGCAACTTCTGCCTGGGGTGCATGAGGTCCGATCCGGTCCTTCCAGTCTGATGACCAGACCAGCTCTCCTCCCATACTCTCTGATGACCAGACCAGCTCTCCCCCACCCCCCCGATCCTCCACCCGCCCAATCAACCCCACTTCAACCCCCCCCCCCCCCCACCACATCAACCGAACACTACCCATCCCCCCATTAACCCCCTAGGGCCTAATCCAATGTACATTACCCACCCCCCCATTAACCCCCTAGGGCCTAATCCAATAAAGTGTTCCTTAAAATTCAAGGGGAGCAGTGTCTTTTGTCATTTGGTTGAAAGTGTAAACTACACGTGTATGAAAAGGTGTCCATCAGGTGATAACCGAGGCTCTCCCCTTTGGCACTTGTTTGGTTTCACACAATGTTCGTTTCATAAACCCGACTACTCGCTATGTTTGGGTCTATCACTTTGTTATGATCAGTGACCGATGCTCTTTCGTAAAGCTCTCTCTTGGAAGTCACTTTGGATAAACACGTCTGCTAAATGAATAAATGTCAATTTATTCCATAACTATGAGCCTGTACAAAGTGATACATAGTTAGAATAAATTTGGCGGCCGGATTAAAAAGCCTGACGGTTTATACATGGCCCGTGGGCCGTAGTTTGCCCATGCCTGAGTGTTACTAAAATCTGACACTTCCACAGATAACAAGTTTGTAAGGAATTCCACTGAAAAAGGTTTCTGGGTCACAAGATTATTAAAATTCGCTTCGTCAGTCGCTTTTTCCAGCTGTGGGTGTGTGTGTGTGCGTCCCCTCTTCCCCTCTCCATCCCTGGCTGCTCTCTTTCTCTCCCTCTCTCTGGGGCTCGGTTGTGGGTACAGAATCATTAACCTGGCCCCTGTTAGCGCGATCTACTGACGGAGCACTCTGCCATTGTCTTTCCTAGCTGTCATCTACAGGAAGTCCCGGTTTCCCCCTGCCGTCGCGGCAGAGGAGGGAAGGGTTGACGGGCAACGGCCCTCGCGACGTATCGCTCGCCGTCCCTCACCTCCGCTCGATGCCGTCCTCTCCCTCGCCCCCCCCCCCCTCCTTAGTCCCATCATGCTGTGTGTGTGCTTAGTCCCATCATGCTGTGTGTGTGTGTTTAGTCCCATCATGTTGTGTGTGTGTGCTTAGTCCCATCATGCTGTGTGTGTGTGTGTTTAGTCCCATCATGCTGTGTGTGTGTGTTTAGTCCCATCATGCTGTGTGTGTGTGTGTGTGTGTGTTTTGTCCCATCATGCTGTGTGTGTGTGTTTAGTCCCATCATGCTGTGTGTGTGTGTTTAGCCCCATCATGCTCTGTGTGTGTGCTTAGTCCCATCATGCTGTGTGTGTGTGCTTAGTCCCATCATGCTGTGTGTGTGTGTGTGCTTAGTCCCATCATGCTGTGTGTGTGCTTAGTCCCATCATGCTGTGTGTGTGTGCTTAGTCCCATCATGCTGTGTGTGTGTGCTTAGTCCCATCATGCTGTGTGTGTGTGTGCTTAGTCCCATCATGCTGTGTGTGTGTGCTCATGGTCACATACCTGCTGAGATGTCTCTCTCTCTCTCTCTCTCTATCTCTCTCTTTCTCTCTTTCTCTCTCTCTCTCTCTCTCTCTCTCTCTCTCTCTCTCTCTCTCTCGCTCTCACTCTGCCAGTCTCTCTTTCTGTCTCTTTCTAGTCGTTGAAGCGGATATGCTCCGCAGGAAACAAGTTACAGGGGATCAGGACACCTCATGAATCCGCTGCCAGCTTGTTACTATGCTGATCAGTCCTTCCCCACTGGGCTGTGACATTGCATAAAGGGAAAAGTAGCATGAAAATATGATTAATATGTAAATCAGTCATAAAGAATGGAAGACGAATACTAGGAGCCGGCTGCAGGAGGGAAGCTGTTAGAGGAGGCTGCATGGTTTCATCTCAGCTCTGTGGTCCGGTCTGTCCAGTCTGGCCTGTACTTCTAAACCAGCTAAGATAAGATAATCCTTTATTTGTTCCACAGTGTGGGGAAATTGCAGTCTGCAGCTATGTGTGTCATCTCGATGCTGATGCACTTCAGTCACACTCAGGCCAGATTAGCCAAGAATAGATCAGCCAAACCCAGATCAGTCCATTCCAGTCCAGAGAAGTCCAGGCCAGCCCAGTCCAGCCTCTTTACAGGAGAGATGAAGTACGTGTGGTCGGAGCCAATATAATTACCCAGCCTCCTCTTTGGGATCCCTGGCCCCCTGATAAGGTCCAAAGTTCATCTATCTCTCTTAAACATCAGATGGCCTGCTGGGGGGACTTGGCATGGCTGTGTTCTGGTGTGTGTGTGTGTGTGTTTGACAGATGTGGCTGTAATTCCAGCCCATGGAAAAGCTCAGCAGAGTTTTCACAGGGTCCTGAGAGAATCCTCAATCACAATGATCACGAAACTGCTGGACAATCACTCATTCTCTGGCCCTCTTTCTCTCTCTGGCTGTCTCTCTGGCCCTTTTTCTCTCTCTGGCTCTCTCTCTGGCCCTCTTTCTCTCTCTGGCTCTCTCTCTGGCCATCTTTCTCTCTCTGGCCCTCTTTCTCTCTCTGGCTCTCTCTCTGGCTCTCTCTCTGGCTCTCTCTCTGGCCCTCTTTCTCTCTCTGGCTCTCTCTCTGGCTCTCTCTCTGGCCCTCTTTCTCTCTCTGGCCCTCTTTCTCTCTCTGGCTCTCTCTCTGGCTCTCTCTCTGGCTCTCTCTCTGGCCCTCTTTCTCTCTCTGGCTCTCTCTCTGGCTCTCTCTCTGGCTCTCTCTCTGGCCCTCTTTCTCTCTCTGGCTCTCTCTCTGGCTCTCTCTCTGGCTCTCTCTCTGGCCATCTTTCTCTCTCTGGCCCTCTTTCTCTCTCTGGCTCTCTCTCTGGCTCTCTCTCTGGCTCTCTCTCTGGCCCTCTTTCTCTCTCTGCCTCTCTCTCTGGCTCTCTCTCTGGCTCTCTCTCTGGCTCTCTCTCTGGCTCTCTCTCTGGCCCTCTTTCTCTCTCTGGCTCTCTCTCTGGCTCTCTCTCTGGCTCTCTCTCTGGCTCTCTCTCTGGCTCTCTCTCTGGCTCTCTCTCTGGCTCTCTCTCTGGCTCTCTCTCTGGCCCTCTTTCTCTCTCTGGCTCTCTCTCTCTCCCTCTCGCTCTCTCTCTCAGTAGTCGGATGGGCCTGAAGGTCATCAAGATCGGCGGCAATGACAGGGAGTGACAGAGGAGAAAAAGAGGTGTAGAGAGGGTGGGGAAGAACAGAGGGGGGGGAAACGTAATGAGAGATTGCCTCGTTTAATTCCACTCTCTCCGGGCTAGTTTGGGAAGTCCGTTCTGGTTAAAACTAGGACAACTATTACCTACCAACCCCCACCCCCCATCCCCTCCCCTCCCCACCCCTCCACCTCTCCCCTACCCCTCTCTGACACACAGCCTAACGCTGATAGATTACAGCCGAGCAGGAAAATAACACCCAGAACTTGAACTGATGAATTCGGTTTTTGTTTCCTCTAAACTTTTAAAAGTAATGAATTGATTCACACTCCTCAGTGCTTTTTAATTACTGTAGATTTGGGCTGCTTTCCCAGCGATGTGGTGGTGGAACCATTGATTCCAATCCCTGAAGATCCTGCAGAGGGAATCAGCCCTATGCACACGCACCCCCACCCACACACACACACGGACAACTTCCCCTCTACACACACACACAAACACACCCCCACCCACACACAGACAACCCCTCTCTCTACACACACACACACACACACACACACAAACACACACACACACACCCCCACCCACACAACCCCCCTCTACACACACATACACACACACAGACAACACCTCTCTACACGCACACACACAGACAACACCTCTCTACACACACACACACACACACACACAAACACCCACACACACACAGACAACACTCCTCTACACTCTCACACACCCACACACAGACAACCCCCCTCTACACACACACACACAGACAACACCTCTCTCTCTACACACACACACACACACACACACACAAACACCCACACACACAGACAACACCCCTCTACAAACACACACACACACACATATACACAGACAACACTCCTCTACACTCTCACACACCCACATACAGACAACCCCCCTCTACAGACAACCCCCCTCTACACACACAAACCCAAACACAGTGCTGAATAACGTCTGAAGCACGGAATAATGCTTTAGGACGGCGGTGATGCGTCTTCATTTGAGGCAGCGTGATCCGGAGGCGGCAACTGGGAACAGCAGCTGCAGATGATGCTCGTGAGGCTCAAAACTCTCTCTTCTTCCGTCTCTCTCCCCCTCGTCCTTCCTGTTCATCTCGTTTTCTCCGTCTCTTTCTGTCTCTTTCCCGTTCCCTCTCCATCCAGCCTTTCATCTACCTCTCTCGATCTCTTTCTCTCTCGCTCTCTCTCTTTCATTCAGATGCAGAGGTGCAGCTCTGTATTGAGACGCTGCACGCCCACGAGGATTCACCCTCCAATCAATTTATCCTGCTGCTGCCAGAGTGCTGATCAACCACTTAGAGCCCATCGATTGGCTGGTGTATTAGAGGGCATCCAGTCCCACCAGGGCTCTAACCTGCTGGTGCTGTGCTCTGCCCACTTGAAAGGGTTGCCATGCAACAGCCTTAGAAAGTTGTGATGGCGTGTTAATACTGCTGATTTTATCAACCCCCACCAGACATAAATCATCCTCAGGATGACTGGAATTACCTGGTCGTAAGACAACTCCACTCCCCCCATCTTCCTCTCTCCTTTGATCTCCTTGTATCTGTCCGCACACACACGTACACACAAGCGCAAACAGACAGGCAGGACGATGAGATATACAGGAACGATGGAGAGACAGGCAGGAAGGAGAGACAGGCAGGGGGATGAGAGAGACAGGCAGGAAGATGAGAGATACAGGAAGATGAGAGATACAGGCAGGAAGATGAGATATACAGGAAGATGAGATATACAGGAAGATGAGAGATACCGGCAGGAAGATGAGATATACAGGAAGATGAGAGATACAGGCAGGAAGATGAGAGATACAGGCAGGAAGATGAGAGATACAGGCAGATGAGAGATACAGGCAGGAAGATTAGAGATACAGGAAGATGAGAGATACAGGCAGGAAGATGAGATATACAGGAAGATGAGAGATACAGGCAGGAAGATGAGATATACAGGAAGATGAGAGATACAGGCAGGATACACCAACGAACCACACAGTACATGCGCACACACAAACAAACATACACACGTAAACACACTTTGGTGTCATTAGTAAAGACAAGATATATGGGGCCATGTAGGTGTCATCTAAACCAGAACAGTATAAGGATCAACTTATGCTGCAGAGAGAAAACGTTGATCCACAGATCACTCATCCATTAGAATACTCATCCAGTGGATGGCATGTTCAGTAGACCGCACACACTGTATAGTAGATCACTCATTCAGTAGATCACTTATTAGATCATTAATTAATTAATTCAGTGGATCGTACATTCGGTAGACCAGTTCGTCTAAAGACGAATTTTAGTTTTTATTTTGGAAGCAGACAAATAGAGTTCCTGTTCTATTCTTCTTACTCAGTAGATCCCTCATTCAGTAGATCCCTCATTCAGTAGATCACCTCTTCAGTAGATTCTTCAATAGATCCTTCTGCTCATTAGATCTCCCGTCACTGTTTAGTTAGTCAGCTGCTCCCTTCTGGCAGGAGGCTGCGGTCCATCAGGACCAAAACCTCTCGCCACAAGAATAGCTTCTACCCCTCTGCTATTGCCCTCTTCAACAGGGCCAAGGACTCAGTTTGAGACATCCACCAACACCCCACAACCCCCCTCCAGAATCCCACTGCACTCTGCCACTTTACCACACAACACTTTAAACTTTAAAAACGTACTACTGTGAATTCTGCCCCACTGTTTACACTACTGTGAATATACCAATATACCGACCCCCCCCCCCCCTCCCCCCCCACGTACTCTATATACCCATTCCACTCTGTACCTATGTTATTTGTACTTCCATGTTACCTGTATCATTTGTACTATGGCATCATTTGTATTATTTGTATCATTTGTATTATTTGTTTATATGTATCATATCTGTAGTGTATTTTACATTGTATTCATTTTTCTTATTTTATTAGTATGCCACATATATGTTCTATGTTTGCTCATTCCTGCCAAAGTGAATTCTATGTTTGTTAATCTTGCATAGCGAATAAACCCCCATTCTGATTTAGATTCAGATTCAGATTATCCTCATGGACTCCAGTCGACGTTAACCTCTAATTATAAAAGTTGACTGCACGTTGTGATTCATCAAGCTCAGACGCTGTCATTACAAGGATTAGCTGAAAAGCGTAGGCTTAGCGCTACATGCGGCAAGTCACACACAGGTTTACAATACACACACAGTCACACACACACACACCAACACACACAGGAAAACAATAAACACACAGTCACTCACACACACACACAGGAATACAATACACACACAGTCACACACACACACACCCACACACACACAGGAATACAATAAACACACAGTCACTCACACACACACACAGGAATACAATAAACACACAGTCACTCACACACACACACGCGCACGCGCTTGTCTTCATTCGTTCCTGACACCTCAGGGTCACTGTCAACGTAGAGAAACAAGGGAGACGAACGACGGTATTTTCCTGAGCACACAGTCCTGTAAGGATAGCCTCTGTTCGTTCCTCACGGCTAGCATACATCCATGTCACTCAGGATGAAAAGCTACCTTGTGATTCTGCTGTCTGACACAGTAGGAGGACCATCCCGATTGTGCGTTTAACTTACGGCGAAAAGATACACAACCACAACACCCCGCCCCCGCCTCCTTCCTCCACCCAAACACACGTACTGTATAATTGGATCATCCTAAAAAGTCCACCCCATCGCATGTCCCCCAGCCGACGGGAACAGGAACCCCCCCCTCGCCAGGACAGAGGGAGAGACGGCGCAGAGACGTGGAGGCCCCCCTCGCAACAGAGCCCCTCTCCTCCCTCATCGACAGGAACGTCGTCCCGCTCCGCGTCGCTCTCCTCCGCCCAGCTCTGCGAGGCTCGTTCGTTCTCTCTGCCTGTGACTCTTGGCAGAAAATTCAACTCGATATTTTGTCTCTCAGCGTCGGCATCCGGACGCGTTCAGCGTGAAATTAAGGCAATGCATTTGTGAGTCCAAGGTAAATGTGCCTGTTTGATGAGGCCTGGAACGGCTCCAAGACTCGAAGATGAAAACACTGTTATTTTCCCGACGGAGAATTATCTCTGCTTATTTCTGTTCAGGATTTGTGGCTCTGTCTACCGGGGGAACGGGGCTGAGCCAGTAAAAACACCTTTCTGATCTCCTTTCCGGAAAGTTCCTTTTGGTTCCTCGTTCATTCATACTGTATCCTGCGCTGTGGCGTTGCTATCGGCTTGTTTCATGCGTAAAGCGTCCGTCGTCTGTTCTGCTTCGTCGTGTCAATACCACGTTCTGTAGGAAGACGACTCTAAACCACCCCCAGAAGTGTGGAGAGATTTAGATTTAGATTCAACTTTATTGTCATTACACAGGTACAAGTACAGGGTAACGAAATACAGTTAGCATCCAACCAGAAGTGCAAAACAGTTAATCCAACAGAATATAATAAATATGGGTATACTCAGAATATACATAGTATGAACAGTATAATCTGAATATACAGGGTATGTACATAAGCTGTGTGGTACAATATACTACAGTATTGAACAGAAATTAAACAGAAATGACCAGGTTGCATATATGTACAGTTAGTGCAAATGATGCAATTTGGGACCGAATGGCTATGCATCCTGCTGCGAGGAGAGAGAAAGGTAGAGATGGGGGGAGCTGTGGTAGATTGAAATGGAGGGAAAAAGGAGGAAGCAAGGAAGGGAAGAAGGGTGGGTGGGTATTTCAGAGAAGGAAATATGCTCGTAATTTATGATGGCCTCTTTTTCCAAAAGCTGCATAGCGGTCTCGCTCCCTACGTTCTCCTGACATTTAATTTGTCTGAAAACCAGAAAGCGTGCAGTATGATTATCATGTCTGCCAACCAGATGAATACAGAGGAACGGAAGGAGGGAGGTGCAACATTTGAACAGTGGGAGGCAGTGTCTACCTGCAGTCCACAGTCCTAACCATCTTGATAGTCGTCGGTTGGTATTTTCACATCTCTTTCTTCAGACCTCATTTTCGGATTGGAAACAGTGCTGCTGCTTCCATCTGCTGGTCAGGCAAGGACTTAGCAGGAAAACTGAGAGAACACTAGAAATGTCTGTATCTGAATATCTGTGTTAATGGGGATTTTGGGGCAGTGAGTTATCTCATCTTAGTGTATCTGTGTACAGACCTTCTGTATAGATCAGTGAACTTTGTTACATAAATGAACGGGTTAACTGATGTCAAGACTACCATTTCTATCCCAAGTACTTTGCACTATTCATTGTTCATCTGTATGTGTGTGTCACTGCAGTCTGGCAGTGTACCCTAATTGAAAGAGAGAGAGAGAGAGAGAGAGAGGGAGAGAGAGAGAGAGAGAGAGGGAGAGAGAGAGAGGGAGTGAAAGATAAGAGAGAGGGAGCAAAAGATAATAGAGAGATAGAAAGAGAGAGGGAGAGAGAGAGAGAGGGAGAGAGAGAGGGAGCGAAAGATAAGAGAGGGAGGGAGCGAAAGATAAGAGAGAGACGGAGAGATAGAGGGAGAGAGGCAGAGGGAGGGAGTGAAAGATAAGAGAGAGAGGGAGAGAGAGGGAGAGAGGGAGAGAGAGAGGGAGCGAAAGATAAGAGAGAGGGAGCGAAAGATAAGAAAGAGAGAGAGAGAGGGAAAGAGGGAGAGAGAGAGGGAGCGAAAGATAAGAGAGGGAGGGAGCGAAAGATAAGAGAGAGAGGGAGAGAGAGGGAGAGAGGGAGAGAGAGAGGAAGCGAAAGATAAGAGAGAGGGAGCGAAAGATAAGAAAGAGAGAGAGAGAGGGAAAGAGGGAGAGAGAGAGGAAGCGAAAGATAAGAGAGGGAGCGAAAGATAAGAGAGAGAGAGAGAGGGAGAGAGAGAGAGAGAGAGAGGAAGAGAGAGAGAGAGAGAGAGAGGGGGAGAGAGAGAGAGAAAGACAGAGAGAGAAAGGGAAGGAGTTGGTAGAACGACAGAAAGAGATAGATTTCTACAGACAACAAAAAGAAGTCCCTGTGAACCAGTCCAGCCTTCCAGCAGAGGGCAGTGTGGGACACAAGGGAACATTTCCTCAGAGCCCACACACACACACACATCTGTGACAGTGTCTTACAACCACACTCACACATTTCTCCACAGCAAATCACATTATCAACATTCTTTCACACAAAATGGATCGTATCGTCAAACTCATTTACCACCAGAACTTTAATCACCAGTGTATCTCCAGCACGGCTCATTTTGCTTAAAGCTTTAAATTCAGTACACTTTTCAAAACAGTTCACTTCAAAAAACTGTCAAGTGAAACAGATACTGCAGTTGTATAGTCATGTATGCTCTTAAAAAGTCAAGTCAATATTTAAACATCAACATAGTTGAAGGTAGTATTTGTATTTTCCATCCATAGATGGAAACAGTTCAAATGTGCATTTAGCAAAGACATCAGATACAAATGCAAATGACAGCATTACTCTCCGGATGACACTGCTGGGTTAGACCTAAGCATTATTATCTATTCAGCAAAACCTTCAGAACCACTAGTGTTAGTGTTTGTTTTTCTCTTATAGAACCCACTGCTAACCTCCAACTGAGCAGGAACCTGCAATCACTGATATGGTCATTACCAAGAAAGCAGTCACACTCAGAGAAACAGTGTTGGCCGACACTGGAAATGTTCAAATTGTTGGCGTGACAACAAGGTCTGTAATCCTCAAACAGCATCAAGTCAGGAAAAAAAACCTAATAATTCAACCTTGCCCTTTAAGAGGATCCCTGATCAGGAAATTGTGATATAAATATGCCCAGGTAAGATGAGACCAGAAAACATGATGTTTAGAACGAAACCAAACATTAAAGAGTATTGTACTGTGCTCTGTACTTGTACCTGTTTAATGACATTAAAGTTGAATCTAATCTAATCTAATCTAAAGAGTCAAGGTAGATGAAACCAGCCAAATATTTTGTCTTGGTGGATGAGGCTGTTTTCATCGGTGTCCTTGAGTGTCGAGAAAGGCGCCTTTCAAATAAAATGTATTATTATTATTATTATATTATCTTGGCACGGTAGAAATATGATTGATAGAGTTTGTGTCCCAGACCAGAGACTGTTAAGAACATGTAGAGCCACATCATCTGGCAACTGTCCAGCACAGATCTCTAACTGGCCTGTACAGCCCAGCTCTCATTACAAGCCTAATATCCTCCCTGGATGGAAGGCATGTTCCGGATGAGTTGAGAGGTTGAAATCGGTCAAAGTTTTATGGGTCAACATATGGTTTCCCCCTTGCCTTGCGGTCACAGTGGGTTGCAATCCATCCCACAACAGTGTTACTTTTCATCCCGCTAAACGCTCCATTCCTCAGCCCCATTGAGGAATTCTTTTCCTGGTGGAGGTGGGAGGTGTGTGTACACGCCGCACGATCAGTTGTCTTTCCTGGATGTAATGAGTGCTGCATACCTGCTCTAAGGTTGTGTGTTGTGTTGTGTGGTGTCGATTAACATAGCCTGCGTCTGCATTGACTGGAGGTTCTGGCTTGTGTATTGCCATTTTATTTGGGCAGAATTCCTAGTTACGTATATGCAGAAACTGCGCAAAGCAAATATTTTGCATATCGGAACGTAAACGAACAGATGTTCAAAAACACACTACATTACATTTAGCTTTTATTCAAAGCGACTTACAGTAAGTACAGGGACATTCTCCCTGAGGTAAGTAAGGTGAAGTGCCTTGCCCAAGGACACAACGTCACACAGCCACAACCGGGAATCGAACTCCCGACCTTCCGATCACGATCCCCAGTGGGCCTTAACCCGTTGAGCCACCCGACTCCCCGCAAAGTCAGTATTGAACACCAAGTCAGTATTGAGAAATCCTCAGGTGTGACTTCCCCCCGGTCAATGTGTTACTGAAAGAGCCTATGCCTCCCCATGACTGCAGTTTATAGTTTCCCAAGGGTTTCAAATCTGATGGCTCCAAGGTGGAATGGAGGATGGCCAGATAAGGAAAGATAAGGCCGTCTGTAAAGTCTTCAACTGCAGTGTGCACGCGCTCCTTAACCTACTACCCCAGCTCCTCAGCAGCCAACAGGATATGAGCCCGGTGGTAACAGGATGTGGTCACGGGAGAGGCGGAGACACCGTGTTGACTTTGTCACATTGATCGACGCATGTGCAATCCTCCCTGGACAGAGCGCTCCCGATCCTTCGCTGTTTTAACACAGCCACCTGACTAACATGGTAACTCAATGCGTGTGAGGCATTCACACCAAATGCTGTTGACATAAGGCACATCTGAATATCTGTTGCGTGCGCGTGTGTGTGTGTGTTTGTTAAGTGGGAGGTAAAAGGATGACTCTACAAACAATAAAACAAGTTCCCTGATAGAAGTGTCTGCGCTGTCCTCTTGACCTCAGGGCCTGGCTTACGAAGGAGAAAGTACACACATACTCACACTCACGCACACATACTCACACTCACACACACATACTCACACTCACGCACACATACTCACACTCTCACACACACACACACACACACACACAGCCACTCACACACACGCACACACTCACACACAGACACACAGCCAATGACACACAAACACACACACACACACACACAGTCACACCCAGACACACACACACACACACAGACACACAGGCTTTGAATGCTACAACATTCAGGTTAAGTGCTTCTGTTTTACAGTTGAATGGTCAAATCGGAGCACACCCGCTCTTTCCACCTGGACAGGGCTCAGACTGCCTTGACCTGGTCTGTTGCATACCTATATAAGGAGGTGTCCGCCAGTGTGTGTGTGTGTGTGACCTAGCGGTGGCGAGGCAGAGCAGAGGTTAGAACGAAAGGTTGTATTTGCCCTAATGAGGCAGTCAGACTCAGACCCACAGCACCTTGTAAGGCCGGAGGACAGAAGACTGGGGCAGCTTTGCTCTCAGCATGGCTTCATCTGGTCTGGATGGCATCAAAAGACACCATTCCTCTACTGCAGTGGTGTCAAACGTTACATTTATTCATTTAGCAGACGCTTTTATCCAAAGCGACTTACAGTAAGTACAGGGACATTTCCCCTGAGGAAAGTAGGGTGAAGTGCCTTGCCCAAGGACACAACATCATATAGCCACAGCCGGGGATCGATCTCACAAGCTTCCGATCATGAGGCCAATGCCTAAACCATTGAGCCATCTGACCCACCTTTGTGGCCCACTTTGTGCCCCCCCCCCCCCAAACGCGTGCCATCGAGGGCATAGAAAGTGCAGGTTTTCGTGTCAACCAAGCAACTAGAGAAACTCTTTGAAATCAGCTGGTGCCGTGCTTGGTTGATCCGAAAACCTGCACCCTCTTGGCCTGATAGCAACCCTTCATTAGAATCAAGTGTGCTGGAGCAGGGACACATCTAAAACCTTCAGAACTGTGGCTCCCTAGGACCAGGGTCTGCCTACCCCTGGTCTACCCCCTTCCCCACATCCCTCCCCCATCTCCCTCCCCCGCTCACACGCAGGAGGGAAGGCCAGAGTAGCAAGGTGGTGTGACACAATGAGTTTGTTCCTCGGCTAACCTCTGGAGCCGCTCCAGAGTGGCTACCTCCTGACACGCAATCACAACTTCCTTCCTCTCTGATCTTGAATAGCTGGTCCAGCAAACCAAACCCCCTCCTACTGTCCGATCCTGAATCCTGTTTTCCCAGCCAGCAAACCCTCCCTCCCTTCCAGCCATTCAATACACGACGAAGGCTGTTCCATCCACCTCCCACCTTGCAACATATTCAAAACATGCTTGTGGGGTTTCAGCGGCTCCAACCCACACAAGCATGCTGTTTTCAACAGACAGACTCGCCCGGTCCTTAACACTTGCTCCTCCGCTCTCACTTTCCCTCTCTCCCCTGCTCTTTTTCCCTCTCTCCCCTGCTCTTTTTCCCTCTCTCCCCTGCTCTTTTTCCCTCTCTCCCCTGCTCTTTTTCCCTCTCTCCCCTGCTCTTTTTCCCTCTCTCCCACGCTTTCTGTCCCTCTCTATCTAATTTCCACTCTTTTTACTTCTTTATCTATCTATATTTATCTCTCCAACCTTCTCTTTCTCAGTCTCCTGTCTCCATCTTGGCTCTGTTCGGCTGATAAGGAGGGGTCTCAGGAGTTGCAGACGGAGGCTTCTCTACCCAGCTTCATGGAAATCATTCCAGTGGCAAACTGTGTCAGCCGGGAGGGGAGTTGAGAGATGTCAGAGTTTCATCTGAAGCAAAGATGAGTTTCAACTTCCTTCAGGCCACAGTCATGTCAGTTCGCACACGCAGGGCTGTGAAGCGGCACGTTGCTTTTCTAACAGTGTGTGTGTTGACTGCCTGTTAATATGATCATGTGAGGGTGGCTGCAGCTAAAAGCAGTTCTGCATCTGAATGGCTGGTATGAGATGTGAGCTCTTTGTTTGAGGGGGTGCTACTGTACATTAGCAGGACGGGGGATGGGGCTGGAATGTTTTGGTGGTTCCAGAGAAACTCCTCTGTCCACTTTCATGCTCTGTTCTACTTTGGCCTTCTCTGTTCGTCACCATGGAGACAGCGTAGGGGGCCCCTGTGCAGGGACCGTCTCCATGGTCCATAAGACATTGGCCCGGCTTTATATCTGGTGGCCCGGCAGACAGGTGTGGCACGAGACCAGAATGACAACACTGCTCATGGGGAGCGGTATAGAGCGCATAAGAAGAGGGTCCAGACACAGGAATTCACTAGAGGAACGCCCGAGAATCCTGTTTCTTTTCTAACGGGGTCTCCCCGACCCCTGTTTTTGCTGAAACGTGAACACATTTTCTCTGGCAAGCACTGCACAAACACTAGGATACAGGAAATCAAGTTAAAGATAATCTTTTTTCATTTATAGGAAATCAAACAACGCCAAGGTTATTTCAGTCAGGGTCTAGATGTGCTTCAGGTCATGTGCAGCAGTGAGGAGGTGTGGTTGGATTCGAGGGAGAACCTGATCTGGGGTTGAGGGAGAAGAAAGGACAGCCTCCTGTTATCACTCTTCCAGAGTGGAGGACTGACCAACTGGGAGGAGGATTCAACATGATGGTCCAATTAATTGAATGAAGATGTGGATCCTGAAGAACTTGAGCTACCACCACATTTGGTAGACCAGTGGTTCTCAACCCTGGTCCTCAGGGCCCACTGTCCTGCATGTTTTTAGATGTTTCCCCCCTCCAACACACCTGATTCAAATGAATTGTCATTATCAGGCTTCTGCCGAGCTTCATAATGACTCATTCGTTGGAATCAGGTGTGTCGGAGCAGGGAAACATCGAAAACATGCAGGACGGTGGGCCCTGAGGACCAGGGTTGAGAACCGCTGTGGTAGACTGTCTCAGTGTGTGTCCAGCAGGACCTTAACAATGCTGCCCACAACAAGGCTAGCCTGTTGTTCTAAATGTCAATGCTGCCTGACACTGACCTTCTGACAGACATCAGGCGTCAAGTGTGGCCATGTCTGAACTTAATCCAGCTCTTGTCCCAGCTCTTCCAGAAAATGAGCGCAAGGGAGAAAGTCGGACTCAGCTTACCTAAAACTAAGACAGGAAGTCCAGCTATGCCTCAAGCTGAATGACCCTACACCATACAAACGTTACACCCCCACACACAAAACCACCCTAGCTCACGCCACGTGCACCTACACAGCTCGTTAATAAACTGTCACAGTTTAATGACAGTGGGAGGCAGACGTTTCCCCTCTTGTGTAAACGTAAATGTAAAGCATACCTAGGTCCGTACAAGTTTTTTTTTTGCAAACATGTGTCTGCAATTCATGTAGTGGGAAGACTAGATAACTCAAAGAAATGGTTAAAGGCTCCACACAATTGACTCAATTGTGAAATTGTCGAACGATTCCAATCTCTGCCTCTGTATGTATCGCTCACACACCCAGCCTTTGCCAAGTTTTAAATGAACGTGCAAAGGGCAGGGCTTTCAGACAAGACTGCGAAATAGCGAACATTGTAATTTAAAGGGTCATCGGAAAGTGAAAAAAGATCGTTTCGGTGGCTAAATAGTATAATTACTCTAAGACTTTACTACTTCTAAGACTGTACTTTATTCTCGAAGGAGAGGGGCTTGTCGATTAGGGGGTCTGTGCATGTGATCAGAGCCGTGTAGTTGCTCAGTGTCTCAGGAGCTGTCAGCTGTACTTCCTGGTGTCAATATGCACACTGCGCTGACGGAGCGCCACTTTCCCCACCTTCTTCTGCCTCCTCCGACCGACGCGCGGCTCGTTCTGCACTTCGTTTAGGGAGAGAACTTCACGAAAAGTTCCAAGAACTGCAGCTCCAATGATTCATCCGTTCGCACACGCACCGAATATTGCGTTCGAATGAGTTTAGTGGCCCCTTAGCGCGCGCGCGTCCCCCGGGCCAGGCAGAGCAGCGCGCGCCGAGCTCCAAGGAGTTCGTCTCTCTGAAGGGGATAAAGGAGTTTCGGTGGAAAGTTATTTAGGTTTTCCAGTTGCGTTTGGAAACAGAAAAGGCACCGAAGATGTCCGATTCTATGTCCAGCTTTCTGCACATCGGGGACATAGTTTCTCTGTATGCGGAGGGCTCTGTCAATGGCTTCATCAGCACTCTGGGGTAAGTGCACAAGAGGGGTGAGTTTACCGGGTTTGCAGCATCTGACCAGTTCGTCAGCATCAGGACTTCCCGTCTTTCTAGCAGTGTTTTCTGTCCACCGTCATAACAACTTATATTGTGTTTGCCAGCTGTACTTTCTCGGCGAGCGTAACTGTTGTATTGCATGACTCTGTGTGCAAACAGACAATAAACACAAGCTTCGAGTCCTTGGGACCATAAATGAGAATTCCCCTTGCAGCTACCATTAGACCAATAGTGCAGACTCTGAAATGACTTTTGAAGTTTGTTCTGTTTATCTTCATGAACTTTACAGTTGGCCATACTCGACACACTCTCAAGCTGTGTCTCTCTTTTGTTGCCCTTTTTCCTCACACATACAGCACACATACTCTTCTTCGTCCCTGCGATAGTGGTGGCTGTGTGTGTGTGCAAGTGCGTGCGTGCGGAGTGCGTGCACTGTATGCAAGGAAATGGAGCCCTGGTGGTGCGTGTAGATTTCCAGCTGGTGCTCGTGTCACTGTTCTGTGGTTCACTTCCTGTGGTCTAACTCTGGTCGGAAGCATGTTGTGTGTGTGTGTGTGTGTGTGTGGTTCTGTTGTGTCGGTGGGCATGTTGTGTTGGTCCTTACTGGACTAGTGCATATGAAGTTCAGATTGACAGTTGTAATAGTCTGACAGGGACCTGTGCCCACCTTAGCTGGCCTTGTATGGACCACATGTCTGACCTGGTGCAGACGGAGGGCTCTCTCACAGCAGACGCCCAGAGAAGTGTCTCTAGTCCTGGGTCAGGCTAGTAGGAAGTGTCCTGCTGCTCTGGAACAAGACATAGAGCAGGGCCCTGAAATCACAGCATCTGGGTGGACTGCTTTACATACAGGCAAATCAGCTACACACAGCTTTCTATGTACGGCTGTCTAAGTACTCAGTCCTGTCTGCCTGCAGGAGAGAGATGTCCAACCAAAAAAGACACAAAGAGGTCTGGTAAAATGACACCTCTCTCTCTAACTAGTTTCTCGAGACAGTTTCGAAAGTACCTGTTTGTGTGTGTGTGGGATTGGTGGTATGTATGTGCATGTACTGTAGGTTTGTGTGTTTAAACGTACCAATCGGAACGTTTTCCACAGATGTATGCAGAGTCACATACCTGGCCGTCTCTGACAAAGCCCCTGATTGGCTGTTTTGTCTTCTCCGACTGCCCAGATTCTACTTAGGAGGTCTGACTCGAGATGACCAATCACAGAGCAGCCAGCCCCCCTAACCCCTTCCCCCACCCCCAGGCAGAAAGGTGTTTCATTCAGAACACCTGTGGCATGACGCTTGCAGGAATGCTCGACGTGTTCGCCATGCTGGTACCTGTGTCCAGAACCCTCACTTTCCTCAACACTCGCCTTCCCGAACCTTCCTCACCCTCCTCAACACTCACCTTCCTGAACACTGAACCCATTGTATGGCCACTCCGAGTCTCAGTCTCCTTACCGCCCTACCTTCTCCAGCCCCTCCCTGACTAAATCCTTCTGCCCTGCCAATCTGCTCTTCCCATGGGGAGTTGCAAATCTGTAGAACTAGTAGCTGGAACTAAGACAAGCCAAGCTTACGTCCTAGTTTTGAGGTTAGGCCCTCTCTATTTCTCCCTCTCCCCCCCCCCCCCCCCTCTCTATTTCAGTTTATTTCAGACAGGTCGATGATGACTGAGGCAGAATCACTGACACACCGTGGCGAAAAAACCCCACTGTTGTGTTCCTGCAGTGTTTCACAACATGAAAGGATTTCTGTAATGGGTTAATGGATTTCATGGTCCTTGAGTGGCTCAACAGGAAATCTGTTGTTACGAGTGCGTGTGCGTCCGTGTGTTCCTGTGTTTGTGTCGGTTCCAATCCGTGCGATCTGATGCAAATCGTAAACAAACCAGAACCAGGTGGTCACGTGTGGTTCGCAGCCTCCGTCCCTGGCTGCTCTAAGCCTGCCTGCCCAGATCCATCCTCACCCTCAGCTTGGGGACAGGGCGGGGTGCTAGGCGATCATAAAGAGGGGTGGGGTTCTTGTCAGTCAACGAGGATCTAACAGGCAGCAGACACTAACCAGAGGGGCGCTGACTTACGGTGTGGCGGGAGACCGACTGTGAGGACTCTGGAGGACAGGCAGCCAGTGAAGAGGGAGGATTAGTCAACCTTTCAGACTCAACTGCTGGCGGATCTCCCACCGAGAGACCAGGACACGCTCTGACTAGCAGGCCTGTCGCTAGGGAGGGTGCGCTCCGTCACCCAGACAAATATTCAGCCGTTAACAGATAGAAAGGCATGCATTTTGCAATCTAGAAGGTGACTGGCTGAAACCTCTGGAACTGCGTTGCTGGTGGACGTTTTTCTCCTATATCCACGTATAAATCATCATCATCAAAGAACCGCAATTACCCACCGAGCAAACTGTATGCACAGTCTGTACAGGACCGTACATTACCGTTTAAACATTAGCCTTGAAGTGAGTCACTGATCTTGCCCTTGACAACACAGCAGCATAACTAGTCCTGCTCTCCTGCTACTCCATCATCTTTGTGTCTGTGAATCGCAGACGTCATCAAGTATACAATGGAATTGCTGTAGGTAACAAAATAACCCCTTTTTGAAACGCAAAACGGGCAAATAGATTCGATTTCAGGTTGTATTGTATTTCCGGTGAACCTGTTGGCGGTGTAGAGGCGGTGCCAGTGATGTTCTCCGCGCGTTCTTCACAGGTTGGTGGACGACCGATGCGTGGTGGAGCCTGCTGCTGGGGACCTGGACAACCCTCCCAAGAAGTTCAGAGGTGTGTATCTGTGTGTGTGTGTGTGTGTGTGTGTGTGTATCTGTGTGTGTGTGTGTGTGTATCTGTGTGTGTGTGTGTGTGTGTGTCCTCAGTAGCGGGTCATATGGAGATGGAGGATGTGAGCTGTCACATCCCCAGGAGACAGCCAGTGGAAAATCTGCTGGTGGAGCCAGGTCTCCTTGGTGCCTGGGCATCTGACATCCATATATGCCACACACACACACACACACACACACACACACACACACACACACACACACGGAAACACGAACTGCTGGAATGACACACTTATACAGCATCTGGTATTTCAGATCAGAGGATCATAAATAAATATACATATCATAAATATCCTGTGGAACTAGCTAATGAGAGAAGTTTGAAAGTTTTCCACCAAAGGTTAAGGCCCCAGGACGCACACTTCTCTCTAAGTTGTGTTAACCCTGTCAGGATGGCACCGCTCTGATGAGCCACACAGTAACTGTACGCTGCTGGGCCTTGTGCGGCACGTTCAGTGTGTTCCTCATTCACGTGTTAAAGGATATCAATTTCACGCAGGTTAAGGTTACGCGCGTTTGCGATGGCCGCATTATTTCCCTCTCGTCACGCAACGGACAGTTTCGATCAACACCTTCATGCTTCCCTATCGTCAGCTCTGTCCCTGTCGACATCGCTAATGAGACGTGCTCTATATGGAAATCATATTTGCCCTTCATGTCACACAGACACACACCAACCAACTGACTAACGCCATCTCCTCCCATCCCAAATCAATATTGACGGGGAGTCTCTCAAACTACCTGTGAAGGTTACATGCAGACTCAGACCCCCCCCCCCCCCCCCCCCCCCTTGTCTCCCTCCAGACTGTCTGTTCAAGGTGTGCCCCATGAACCGCTACTCTGCCCAGAAGCAGTTCTGGAAGGCCAAGCAGGCCAAACATGAGAAGGACAAGATAGCTGATGTGGTGTTGCTACAAAAACTACAGGTACCTTTGTGTTTGCATTCAGCGTCCACGAGGATGTCCCTGATTGGTCCATCCATCTGAATCAAGGTTACGTAGCGACAGGCACAGTTTGACGTAGAAACTGCAGTTACTGTCATGTTGTCGTACTGAAATGAAGATGGAAGCTCAATTACAGTGACAAGGGAAGCTAATTATGTTCCGGTCCTTTACAGCACGCATCTAACCTGGAGCAGAAGCAGAATGACACTGAGAATAAGAAAGTCCATGGAGACGTTGTCAAGTACGGCATGGTCATTCAGGTCCGCTCCCCTAACCACCTCCGCTACAGATACACACTCACCCAACCACCTCCACTACAGATACACACCCAACCACCTCCACTACAGATACACACCCAACCACCTCCGCTGCAGATACACACCCAACCACCTCCACTACAGATACACACCCAACCACCTCCGCTACAGATACACACCCAACCACCTCCACTACAGATACACACTCCCCCAACCACCTCCACTACAGATACACACCCAACCACCTCCACTACAGATACACACCCAACCACCTCCACTACAGATACACACCCAACCACCTTCACTACAGATACACACTCCCCCAACCACCTCCACTACAGATACACACCCAACCACCTCCACTACAGATACACACCCAACCACCTCCACTACAGATACACACCCAACCACCTCCACTACAGATACACACCCAACCACCTCCACTACAGATACACACCCAACCACCTCCACTACAGATACACACCCAACCACCTCCACTACAGATACACACTCCCCCAACCACCTCCACTACAGATACACACCCAACCACCTCCACTACAGATACACACCCAACCACCTCCACTACAGATACACACCCAACCACCTTCACTACAGATACACACTCCCCCAACCACCTCCACTACAGATACACACCCAACCACCTCCACTACAGATACACACCCAACCACCTCCGCTACAGATACACACCCAACCACCTCCACTACAGATACACACCCAACCACCTCCACTACAGATACACACTCCCCCAACCACCTCCACTACAGATACACACCCAACCACCTCCACTACAGATACACACCCAACCACCTCCACTTTACCAGATATGTTTGGTCTGATGTGGAAATAATAATCCCACCACCACACGTACACACACACGATCAAATGAGCTTTACCTGGTGTCAATATTGACTGTGCAGGCTTGTTATCTGGAGTCAGATACTACCCAGGCTGCTGCTCTGGGCTCTGGGACACTCTAGGTGGGGCTTCTATTCCTGGGAACTGGCTGACTCACTCAATACACACATCATACTGACATGTACGCTATGCGTGGGTGGGTGGGTGTGTGTAGCGAGTGACCCATTGCGGGACAAATAAAGAATGATCTTATCTTATCTTCAGTGAACTATTTCTGCGAAACGCTGTTTGACTGTGTGTGTCTGTGTGTCTGTGTACGTGTTTGTGTGTGTCTGTGTGCGTGCGTGCGTGTTGTGCGACCTGCCAGTTGCTACACATGAAGAGCAACAAGTACCTGACGGTGAACAAGCGTCTGCCGGCTCTGCTGGAGAAGAACGCCATGCGGGTCACGCTGGACGGCACGGGGAACGAGGGCTCCTGGCTCTTCATCCAGCCCTTCTGGAAGCTCCGCGCCAACGGAGACAACGTAACCCAAAAACTGCATACACACATGGACAATAACACACACACACACCTAACGATCCCCATTCCCCATGTTTTGGAGCCATCCCCAACGCTGCCCCTGTCTGTGCTGCAGGTGGTGGTGGGGGACAAGGTGGTGCTGAACCCCGTGAACGCAGGCCAGCCTCTCCACGCCAGCAGCTATGAGCTGTCAGACCACCCTGGCTGCAAGGAGGTGAGAGGGGTGACCCCCACACACACGCTCTGCTGCAGGGATTCTTGGCCCTGGATGTGGAGCTGCTTGATGGTTCTTTGTCAGTTGAAATCTGTCTGTCTGCCCAGGTGAACTCTGTGAATGGAAACACCAGTTGGAAGATCAACCTGTTCATGATGTACAGCGACCACAAGGACGAACTTCTGAAGGGAGTGAGTCTTCACTGTCATGTACACATAACCACCGCTATCACCACCACCATCCCACCCCACCCAACACACCAGAACTTCCTCACCCCTGTCTACCTCCTCCTTCTCTCTTTTTTAATATATGTTATATTTTAATATCAACATTTTATATTTATTATGTACATGTACATTCTATTTTAAATGCTGCTGCTTTTGGGAGTACCCACAACATTCCGTTGCATGAGTGTAATGACAATAAAGGACTTATCTATCTATCTTATCTATCTTCATCATCACCGCCATCGTCATCGCCAGTTCCCCTGATGGAGTGTGTGCGTGTGCGTGTGTTCCAGGGAGACGTGGTGAGGCTGTTCCACGCCGAGCAGGAGAAGTTCCTGACGTGCGATGAATATAAGACCAAGCTGCACGTCTTCCTGCGCACCACTCTTCGCCAGTCTGCCACCTCGGCCACCAGCTCCAACGCCCTCTGGGAGGTGGAGGTCAGTTACCTAACACGCCCTCTAGCATTGTGGGATCAGGGAGTCGGGTGGGCTGAGCGGTAAGGGAGTTGGGCTGGTAATCAGAAGGTCCCTGGTTCGTACCCTGGCTGCGTCGACGTGACGTCGTGTCCTTGAGCAAGGCCCTATTTGTCTCAGGGGAATGTCCCTGTAATGGCTGTAAGTCGACGACTAAGTGTAAATATGGGATGGACTTACGTCTTTTCCGACGCTGCGATTGGTTCCTCAGGTTGTTCATCATGACCCCTGCCGAGGAGGGGCGGGCCATTGGAATAGTCTGTACCGTTTCAAACACCTGGCCACTGGACATTACCTAGCAGCTGAGGTAAGACTGCTGACCCGACTGCTTTTGAATCAGTCAGTCAAGTATTTCATCATTTAGTCAATCAATCAATTCAGATTCAGAGGCTTGGATAAATTATTATGTACAGACTATGCAATTACAATTATACAAGTATTGGTCTTGTAGAATATACAGTGTTGTGTAGAAAATACGATGAGTGTGTTGATGTCTTGTGCTGATGTGCGTAGGAGAACCCAGGCTACAAAGGAGACATCCCAGAGATCCCTGCAACCGTGAGTCTAAACCCAACCAAGATGGCGGCCTCCAAGTCGGTCAGGACAAGCTGGTGTTAATACTGTGTGTGTGGTTGATCCCTGAACCCCCTTTCAGATTGACAGTAACCGTAGCAACAAGCGCAGTCTTGGGGAGAGGATCAAGTACAAGCTGGTTGCCGTTCCTCACGGGAACGACATCGCCTCTCTGTTTGAGCTGGACCCCACCACCCTGCAGAAGACGGACTCCTCCGTACCCCGGTAACACCCTCCACACCAACGCACCGCTGCTCAAAGGGCAGAGACCTTCTGTACTGGGATGTCAAGTTTGTCTCTAACTATCCTGGATGCTGACGTGTCTGCCTGTGTTTGTTTTCGTGTCTGTGTGTTTGTCTGTCTTTCTCTGTATCTGTCTGACTGTGTGCCTGTCTATGTGCCTGTCTGTGTGTCTGTCTATGTGCCTGTCTGTGTGTCTGTCTGTGTGCCTGTCTGTGTGTCTGTCTGTGTGCCTGTCTGTGTGTGTGCGTGTCTGTCTGTGTGCCTGTCTGTCTGTGTGCCTGTCTGTGTGTGTGTGTGTGTGTGTGTGTGCCTGTCTGTGTGTGTGCATGTCTGTCTGTGTGCCTGTCTGTCTGTGTGTGTGTGTGTGTGTCTGTCTGTCTGTGTGTCTGCCTATGTGCCTGTCTGTTTGTGTGTCTGTCTGTGTGCCTGTCTGTTTGTGTGTCTGTCTGTGTGCCTGTCTGTTTGTGTGTCTGTCTGTGCGTCTGTCTGTGTGTCAGTAACTCCTACGTTCGTCTGAGGCACCTGTGCACCAACACCTGGATACAGAGCACTAACGTTCCCATCGACATAGACGAGGAGAGACCCATCCGACTCATGGTACCGTCCTCTACACTCTGCTGAGACACTGCTAGTCTGTCACAAGCCTGGTCACAGCTGTACTGAGCACATGTGTGTGTGTGTGTGTGTGTGTCCCAGCTGGGCACCTGTCCCACCAAAGAGGATAAGGAGGCGTTTGCCATCGTGTCCGTGCCGGTCATGGAAATCAGAGACCTGGACTTTGCCAACGACGCCAGCTTCATGCTGGGCACCGTGGTCGACCGCTTCAACGAGGGGTTCATCAGCCAGAACGACCGCCGGTAAGGGGTCAGGGGTTAATCTGAGAGGTCGTGGGGTCAGGGGTCAGGGTCAACCATGATAGAGGGGAGTCAGGCTCAGCAGGTTCAAAGCGTTGGCCTCATGATCGGAAAGGTTGTGAGTTCGATTCCCAGCTGTGGCTACGTGATGTTGTGTCCTTGGGCAAGGCACTTCACCCTACTTGCCTCAGGGGGATTGTCCTTGTACTTGCAGTAAGTCGCTTTGGATAAATGAATATTTATTTATAACTTTTGTTTGTTGACCTTTAACCCTGCTTGGTCTTTAACCCTGCTTGGTTTAACCCTTGCGGCCTAAGTGTATGTGGTAATGTGTGCGTGTGTCGACCCCAGGTTCGCCATCAAGCTGCTGGAAGACCTGGTGTTCTTCGTGGTGGACCAGACCAACAGCGGACAGCCAGTCCTAGAGGTGGTGATGACCAAGGCCAACAGAGAGAGGCAGAAACTCATGAGGGAACAGAACATCCTGAAACAGGTCGGAACCAGAAGCACACGACATCTGCTCTCGGCTCATTGACCGTAGAACGTCTTCGTGAACTTCCTGTGGGATCGTTGCATGTCTGTTCGTCCGCAGGTGTTCGGAATCATCAAGGCTCCGTTCAAGGATAAAGGAGGGGAGGGTCCTCTGCTGCGATTGGAGGAGCTGAGCGACCAGAAGAACGCCCCCTACCAGTACATGTTCCGTCTGTGCTACCGGGTTCTCCGACACTCCCAGGAGGACTACCGCAAGAACCAGGTGACGCACGCTCGTGACATCATCCAACAGCGCCACGGCGGTACTTGGTGCTGCGCTAGAAACGGCAGAGAACGGCTCACCTGACTGACTTCGTCCTTCCCTCTCCATCGGTTCCGGTGTCTCCCCCTCCCCCCCCCACCACCTCCACCTCCAGGAGCACATAGCCAAGCAGTTTGGGGTGATGCAGAGCCAGATAGGCTACGACATCCTGGCTGAGGACACCATCACTGCTCTCCTGCACAACAAACCGCAAGCTGCTGGAGAAGCACATCACCAAGACCGAGGTGGAGACCTTCGTCAGCCTGGTCCGCAAGAACAGGGAGCCCAGGTAGGCATGGAGGGAGGGAGAGGTGGGGAGGGAGGGAGGGAGAGGTGGGGAGGGAGGGAGGGAGAGGTGGGGAGGGAGGGAGGGAGAGGTGGGGAGGGAGGGAAGAAGGGAGAGGTGGGGAGGGAGGGAAGAAGGGAGAGGTGGGGAGGGAGGGAGGGAAGAATAGAGAGGTGGGGAGGGAGGGAGGGAGGGAGGGAAGAATAGAGAGGTGGGGAGGGAGGGAGGGAGGGAGAGGTGGGGAGGGAGGGGAGGGAAGAAGAGAGAGGTGGGGAGGGAGGGAGGAGAGGTGGGGAGGGAGGGAGGGAAGAAGAGACAAGTGGGGGAGGGAGGGAGGGAGAAGAGAGAGGTGGGGGGGGAGGGAGGGAGAAGAGAGAGGTGGGGAGGGAGGGAGGAGGGAGAGGTGGGGAGGGAGGGAGGGAAGAAGAGAGAGGTGGGGAGGGAGGGAGGGAGGGAAGAAGAGAGAGGTGGGGGAGGGAGGGAGGGCGAGTCCTTGCAGGTGAGTGAGAAAAGATGAAAGAGAAGCCAGTGACAGCTTCTTTCCCAGAAGCTGCTCCTGTTTGAACGGCGCCGCGTGTTGCGTGTGTGCTGCTGCGCAGGTTCCTGGACTACCTGTCCGACCTCTGCGTGTCCAACAACGTGGCCATCCCAGTCACCCAGGAGCTGATCTGCAAGTGTGTGGCTGGACCCTCGGAACCAGGACATCCTCATTAAGACGGAGTGAGTAGTGCCGGACAGTCCCACACACACACACACCCACACACACACTCTCACATATCATACCAACTTGTATCCTGTTTTATTATTATGTCACATATATGTTTTATGTTTGCTCCTTTCTGGCATAGAGAATTCTGTTTGTGTAAATCTTGCATCTTGATTCTGAATTCTGTGTGTGTGTGTGTGTGTGTACTGGCGGCGCGTCCCGAAGGACCTGCCTCACGGCGGAGGAGAGTACCTGCCGCTGGACGAGTTCTCGGAGGATGACGAGGTGTGGCTGGTGTGGACGGACAAGACCAACGAGCGGCAGGAGAAGAGCATTCGGCAGCTGGCGCAGGAGGCGCGCCAGGGCAACGCACACGACGAGAACGTCCTCACCTACTACAGGTGGGGGACGCCCACGCGCACGCACACACACACACACGGCACACACGCTTATCGTCGTTCTTTTCTTATCATGTTTGTATGTGTACGCACACGACCTTATCTATCTATGCGGTTGTGTGTCTATACATACAGCATATTGATATGTGTGTGTGTGTCTGTGTGTGTGTGTGTGTGTGTGTGTGTACAGGTACCAGTTGAAGCTCTATGCCAGAATGTGTCTGGACCGTCAGTACCTGGCCATCGATGAAATCTCCAAGCAGCTGGACGTGGAGCTCATCTTCCTGTGCATGATGGACGAGACGCTGCCCTTTGACCTCCGCGCCTCCTTCTGCCGCCTCATGTTGCACGCACACGTCGACCGCGACCCCCAGGAGCTCGTCACCCCGGTCAAGTTCGCCCGTCTCTGGGCCGAGATCCCCACCGCCATCACCATCAAGGAGTACGACCCGCTGTGCACACCGCCCCACTGACATTACCGCCACAGTGGAGAATGCCAGAGTGAGTTCGTCCATGAATAAGGGTTTGTAATCCCGACTGAATGCTCTGCTTGTCCTCTCAGTTATGACTCCAACATGGACGACTCCCGGGACAACAAGAAGAACAAGTTTGCCAACACTATGGTCTTCATGGAGGAGTACCTCAACAACGTCCTCAACGATGAGCTGCCCTTCCACAACCACGAGAAGAACAAGCTCACCTTTGAGGCACGGGCACACAGACAGACACACACACACACACACACACAGACACCCTGGCACGCACACACACACAGACACCCCTGGCACGCACACACACACACACAGACACCCTGGCGTGCACACACACACAAACACCCTAGCATGCACACACACACACACAGACACCCTGGCATGCACACACACACACACACACACAGACACCCTGGCATGCACACACACACACACACACACAGACACCCTGGCATGCACACACACCACACACAGACACCCCTGGCGTGCACACACACACACAGGCAACCCTGGCACACACACACACACACAGACACCCTGCGTGCGCCACACACACACACACACACACAGACACCCTGGCACACACACACACACACAGACACCCTGGCACGCACACACACACACACACAGACACCCTGGCACGCACACACACACACAGACACCCTGGCGTGCACACACACACACACACACAGACACCCTAGCATGCACACACACACACACAGACACCCTGGCGTGCACACACACACACACAGACACCCTGGCATGCACACACACACACACACACAGACAGACACCCTGGCGTGCACACACACGCACAGACACACACAGACACCCTGGCATGCACACACACACAGACACCCTAGCATGCACGCACACACACACACACACACACACACAGACAGACAGACACCCTGGCGTGCACACACACGCACAGACACCCTGGCGTGCACACACACACAAACACCCTAGCATGTACACACCACACACAGACAGACACCCTGGCGTGCACACACACACACACACACACACACACACACACAGACAGACACCCTGGCGTGCACACACACATGCACACAACTCATGCACACAACTCACACACACACACAAATGTAGTTCCCAGCCTGACTGAGATGCTGTCGCCCCCTGCAGGTGGTCAGTCTGGCCAGACACCTCATCTATTTTGGCTTCTACAGCTTCTTCGAGCTGCTGCGCCTCACCAGGACCCTGCTGGGCATCATCGACTGTGTGCCCAGCCCTGGACTCACGGGGGGGCCATGTTCCCAGACGAGGCTGGAGGTAAGGACTGTCTGGACCAGGGGTGTCAAACTCGTGCCATCGCGGGCCAAGAGGGTGCAGGTTTTTCCGTCAACCGAGCCCCCTACACCAGCTGATTTCAATAACGATTCGATTTCACTAAGTGGAGAGACTCGTTAGTGAAATCAGCTGGTGTTAGCGGCTCGGTTGACACGAAAAGCTGCAACCTCCAAACCTTGGACCGCGATGGCACGAGTTCGACACCACTGGTCTGGACAGACAGACAGAAGGACAGACAGGCAGACCGATGGTCCCTGCAGACCTAGCAAATTTGAACCTTCATTCCTGCACCCATTTGTCCTCCAGTGAAGAACATGAAGCGCTCCATCCATGGCATGGGTCAGATCATGTCCACCATGGTCTTAAGCAGGAAGCAGTCCCTGTTTGGGGTCGGCCAACCCCTTGCGGGTATGGAGGGGGGCGTCCGCACCAAGGACAGCATCGACAAGATGGACGTCACCGTCATGGACACCAAGCTGAAGATTCTCGAGATCCTGCAGTTTTTGTCCGATCGGTCGACGGCGCAGACGAACCAGAGACCACTTCGACTTCCGTCCAGTAATCTCCACGCTCCCTGTGCCCTTTAGTTCATCTTGAACGTGAGATTGGACTACCGCCTCTCCTTCCTGCTCTCCGTCTTCAAGAAGGAGTTTGTGGATGTCTACCCATGTCCGACGCAGACGCCACCACTGCCATGGAGCAAGCCGGTAGGTGACAGACACGCACACTCACACACGGAAGGGATTCTGTGGCTATTCTTGAATGACATCCCTTTTTTGGCCTTTCTCAGCCTCCATCAACCTCCAGCAGATTGGAGAGCAAGCCGAGGCCATGTTTGGAGTAGGGTAGGTTCCCGCTCTTTGCCTGTCGCTCTACATCAGGGATCACCAATCCTGGTCCTCTAGGTCCGCTTTCCTGGCAGTGTTTCGATGTTTCCCTGCTCCGGCACACCTGATTCAAATAAAGGTTAATTATGAGGCTTCCACAGAGCTTGATAACGATCCATTCATTAGAATCAGGTGTGCTGGAGCAGGGAAACATCGAAAACGTTGGTGATGCCGCTCTACATCTTCCCCGGGGCCTCCCTGGTCACGGGCGTCGCCCCTTTTGTGTGTCAGGAAGGGCAACAGTATCCTGGAGGTGGACGATGAGGGCGGGTAGGATGTTCCTGAGGGTGCTGGTCCACCTGACCATGCACGACTACCCTCCCCTGGTGTCTGGAGCTCTGCAGCTGCTCTTCAAACACTTCAGCCAGAGGCAGGAGGTCCTGCACACCTTCAAACAGGTAGGTTGGAACACACACACACACACACACACAAGGAGACAGGATAAAACGAATTGAAGGAGACTTTCTCAGACGCCTGCAATGTCAGACTAGAATCTGTTGTCAGCAATTATAAAGGCACCGAAAATGCACCAGAAAAACGGACGAAACACGTTCGCTTCTACAACAGGTGCAGCTGCTGATCTCAGCCCAGGACGTAGACAGCTACAAGCTGATCAAGAGCAAACCTGGACCTCCTGAGGACCATGGTGGAGAAGTCTGAGCTGTGGGTGGAGGAAGAAGAACAGCTCGGGTGGAGGGACGGCAAGAAGGACAAGGTAGAGGTGAGACGGGCAGTGCCCCCGGACCGACAGGGCCCCAGACCCCCCCCCCCCCCCCCCCCCCCCCCCCCCCCCCCCCCCCCCCAAGATGCTGACTGACGTCTCTCTCTTTCCCCAGACGGCGTCAGAGGACTCGACCCCCCAAGAAGGACAAGAGTAACGAGAACTACCAGAAGGTCAAAGAGGTCAGCTTGCTTTCACTCTCCTCTCTCTCGTTCTCGTGTTCCCCTCGCTCTTTCTCTCTCTCACAAACTCTCTCAACCCTCTATAGGCTAGCTGCCTCATCCATCACTCTTTTTATGTCATGCACAAACACACACTCTCTCTTTCTCTCTCTCTGCCCTTTTGCTGTATCATCGGGATCATAAATTCATACGTCTGATCATAAATAATAAATAAATCCCAGATGTGTGATAGTCCTAGAAGTATGAAGGCCAAGTTAATGTGTTTGGCAGTAGCCCGTTCATATCCATGTGGATGTCTTGTTCCTGACAGATTCTGGAACGACTCAATAAGATGTGTAGTTCTGGGGTTTGGAAGAAGCAGCAGAGGCTGTTGAAGAACATGGGGGCTCACAAGGTCATGCTGGACCTGCTGCAGGTCTCCTACGATAAGGTACAGCAACACACCCAACACGCATCCCGTGTAAAAACACCGAAACGACCGAAAGTAACCCCTACTTCCCTCTGCAGAACGACAGCAAGATGCTGGAGATCATCAAGTACACCCACATGTTCCTGCAGAAGTTCTGCAAAGGGAACCAGGAGAACCAGGCGCTGCTCCATAAGAACCTCCACCTCTTCCTCAACCCAGGGGTCAGCCTCCTATGTCCCTCAACCCTCTTTCTCCTCAGAAACCCTCTCCCCTCCCACCCTCTAACTCCCTGCCTCCCTCTCGCTAGCTCCTAGAGGCCGAGACCGTCCAGCAGATCTTTGAGAACAACTACCAGCTGTGCACGGAGATCAGCGAGGTGGTCCTGCAGCACTTCATCCACTGCCTGGCCACGCACGGACGTCACGTGCAGTACCTCAACTTCCTGCACACCATCATCAAGGCCGAGGGCAAGTACGTCAAGAAGTGTCAGGACATGATCATGACTGAGGTGAGAGACACACACACACACATCTCTATGCCTCTATGCCTATGTTATTTGTACTTCCATGTTACCTGTATCATTTGTACTATTGCATCATTTGTATCATTTGTATCGTTTGTATTATTTGTTGATATGTATCATATCTGTAGTGTATTTTACATTGTATTCATTTTTTTATTTTATTAGTGTGCCACATATGTGTTCTATGTTTGCTCATTCCTGCCACAGTGAATTCTATGTTTGTTAATCTTGCATAGCAAATAAACCCCCATTCCGATTCCGATTCTCTTACTAACCGAACGGGCCATGTCTGTTTCCAGTTAACCAACGCAGGGGAGGATGTGGTGGTGTTCTACAACGACAAGGCGTCCTTTGCCACCATGTTGGATCTGATGGCGGAGGCCAGGGAGGGTGTGGGGGAGAACAGCCCCCTGAGGTACCACATCTCCCTGGTGGAGCTGCTGGCAGCCTGCGCTGAGGGCAAGAACGTCTACACCGAGATCAAATGCACCTCTCTGCTGCCTCTGGAGGATGTGGTCAGGGTGGTCACGCACGAGGACTGTATCACAGAGGCAAGCATGGGGAGAGGAGGAGGAGGAGGAGGAGTCTTTGACTCATCATCAGTCTTTTCTCTTGTTATAGTTGCGATGCTGACGGTTTGTCTCCTCCTCCTGGTCCCCAGGTGAAGGTGGCTTACGTGAACTTCGTGAACCACTGCTACGTCGACACTGAGGTGGAGATGAAGGAGATCTACACCAGCAACCACATCTGGAATCTGTTTGAGGACTTCACTGTGGACATGGCCAGGGTAGGTCTGCTACTGCGGACATGACCAGGTTAGGGTTGCGGTCATGGTTCTACCTCATTCTACACACATGAACCCGCCCCACCCCACACACCCCAAACACCAGAACTTCCTCACCCTTGTCTACCTCCTCCTACTCTTTTTTTAAATATATTTTTATATCTAAATTTTATATTGATTATGTACATGTACATTCTATTTAAATGCTTCTGCTTTTGGGAGTACCCACAGAATTTCGTTGCATGAAGTGTAATGACAATAAAGGACTTATCTATCTATCTATCTATCTATCTTCTCCTCTCCCCTTTCTCACCCTTCCCTCCGCTCTCCTTCCCCCCTCCCCTTCGCCTCTCCAGGTGTGTAACAAGCGAGAGAAGCGCCTGACGGACCCCATCCTGGAGAAGTACATCATCAACGTGGTCTTCGACACGATCAACGCCTTCTTCAGCTCGCCCTTCTCCGAGAACAGCACCTCGCTGCAGGTACGGGGGGGAGGGGATGGGAGGGAACCGGAGCGCAGGTGGAAGCGAAGCCTCCATCCGGCTGGGCTGACCTGTCCTCCTGTCTCTGTCCCCAGACCCACCACACCATCGTCACCCAGCTGCTCCAGTCCAGCATGCGCCTGCTGGACTGTCCCTGGCTGCAGCAGCAGCACCGCGGCCTGGTGGAGACCTGCATACGCACGCTGCACCTGACAGGTCTGAGGAACTGCAGCCACACAGGACTGCAGTTAAAGCATTCTGTTACATTAGATTAGATTTAACTTTATTGTCATTACACAGGTACAAGTACAGGGTAACGAAATACAGTTAGCATCCAACCAGAAGTGCAAAACAGTTATTACAACAGAATATAATTTTTATTGAATACTCAGAATATACACAGAATGTACAGTATAATCAGAATATACAGGGTATGAACATATTCAAGTGACTTAAGACAAATGTACAGCTGTATTGTACACGATGACTACAGTATTTAACAGAATTTACAGAGTTGCATGTATGTACAGTTAGTGCAAATGACCTTATACAGCAGTAAAATACACTGCAACTATATACTGTAGCCACATCATCCTTTGTGTGTGTGTGTGTGTGTGTGTCTGCAGCTAAGAGCCGTTCTATCTCTCTGCCCCTGGACCTGGAGGCCCAGATCAGCACCATGTTGAGCATGAGCGCCCTGAGCTCCATGTCCCGCTCCAACCCCAACTATAAGAGCTCCTCCCGCTCCTCCCGCCCTGCCGCACCCAACAACCCCTGGGACTACAAGAACATCATCGAAAAACTACAGGTGGGGGGGGGGGGGGGGGGGGGGGGGGGGGGGGGGGGACAGCTTGTAAATTACTGTTGCTTCTATATTCCTCAAACACATTGTTAGGATAACATGTTCACAATAGCTTATTTCGTAAAGAAATCAAGGTTAAATACATGTAATGAATCGTGTTTACTATGGATTGTTTACTCTGTCATCCCCGTGATCTCCTCGGCTGTGGTTGTGGCTGTGACGTTACTGTAACGTTCCCGTAACGTTGTCGACCTGGTGTGTCCAGGACATCATCAACACCCTGGAGGAGCGTCTGAAGCCGCTGGTGGATGCAGAGCTGTCGGTGCTGGTGGACGTGCTGCACCAGCCAGAGCTGCTGTTCCTGGAGGGGACAGACGCCCGGCAGCGCTGCGAATCAGGAGGCTTCATCTCCAAGTAGGAGAACGAGGGGGGAGGGGGTGAAAACCAGGTGTACTGTAATCCCTCGTTTTCTCACGGGGGTTACGTTCCAAAAAAGCACCCGTGATAAGTGAAATCCGTGACGTAGAAGCCGTTATTTCTTACCTTTGTCGGTGCAGAACGTTTTGTCGACATTATCGGTTAAGAGAATTTGCTTGTACAAGAGACATTTACGGGTATTTTATTTGGCTAGCTGTTTTGCACGCGTACAGTACATACAGTATTACAGCAATCCGCAATGTTATTGACGCACAGGTAGAGAAGAAGCAGAGAGACTGTTCAGCCAATCAGAATGCAGAACACAATGCACGATAAAAAAAAAAAACGTGAAGTAGCGAAACCGTGAAAAGTGAACCGCGATATAGCGAGGGATTACTGTATACCAGATGGAATTGACCTGAAGTTGACACTTGTGGTGCCCGTGTGCATTTCCTCAGGTTGATCCAGCACACCAAGGCTCTGATGAGCTCAGAGGAGAAGCTGTGCATCAAGGTCCTCAGGACCCTCCAGGAGATGCTGATAAGAACCCTGGACTTTGATGAGAAGGTGAGGACCAGAGACGTCTGGATGGATGTCCGTCCATGTGGCCGGCTGGCTGGTGTGTTAACCGTGCGCGTGCCTCTCCCTCTCAGGGTATATCACTGAGGAGGGTGTTGCTGCAGAACTATCTGTTCCCCAACAAGAAGAACAGCCCCAAGACTGACCTGGCAGAGCTAGGGGCTGGAGGTACGTACTGCAGGCCCCCCCAAGTACTAAACATGGCCCTATCAGAGAAACACGCTGGGTGTTTACTGTCTCTCTCTGTGTGTGTGTGTGTGTGTAGGATGGGAGCAGGAGAGGGACTGGGCTGCAGTCGCTGCTGTGCAGTGTCGTCTGGACAGAGAAGGAGGCACCAAGCTGTTCACTGACCTGGTGATGAGCACCAAAAACGACAAGATCTTCCAGGAGAGCATCCAGCTAGCCATCTGCCTCTTGGAGGGAGGGAACACTGAAATACAAGTACATAACACACATTCACACAGAGTGACATACTCTCCCTAAAACACACACACACACGGTGCACACTGGTCTGAGAGGAGGGGTGTCAGGGTTAAGCGGTGTCCTGTCTCCTCCAGAACTCCTTCTACAAGCTTATGATGGGCGACAACAAGTCGGAGAAGTTCTTCAAGGTTCTGAACGAGCGCATGAAGGAGGCCCAGCAGGACATCAAGGCCACAGTGTCGGTCAACGTGGGAGAGATGAGCAACAAGGCCAACGAGGGGGGCGCTGAGTCAGGTGAGGGGGGAGGGGGTGGCCACATAAACTGTCGAAGGTTAGTGGGGAGACATGGGGGTGGGGGAGGGGGGGGTTGGCCCATGGGTCTGAGATGATACTTGCTCACAAGTTCGTGGTTGGTTCTGTGAGCAGGGGGCTTACCTATCCTCGGCAGCCCCTCCATCGCCCCAGCGATGGTCCCCGCCCTGGCAGTCCCAGAGCAGAGGGAGATGGAGACAGAGATGGGCCCGGCAGTCTTGATCATGAAGCCCATCCTCCGCTTCCTGCAGCTGCTCTGCGAGAACCACAACCAGGACCTGCAGGTACGCACGCAATCACGCAACACGCAACTGTGAAAGGGAAAGGACCTCCAGATTTCCACTCTTTCTACCCTATTTCTACTCTTACTTTGCTGCTATTTTTAAATTAAAATTAAAATCAATTTAAAACTAAAAATCAATTTAAATTAAAATCAATTTAAATTAAAATCAATTTAAATTAAAATCAATTTAAATTAAAATCAATTTAAATTTAAATCTATTTAAATTAAAATACATTTAAATTTAAATACATTTAAATTTAAATTCATTTACATTTAAATTCATTTACATTTAAATACATTTACATTTAAATACATTTGCATTTAAACACATTTACATGTAACATTTACATTTAACATTTAAACACATTTACATTTAACATTTAAATACATTTACATTTAAAAACATTTACATTTAACATTTAAATACATTTACATTTAACATTTAAATACATTTACATTTAACATTTAACTAAAACAAATGCTATTTTATTTTCCCTCCTTCCTGTCCAGAACTTCCTGCGCTGCCAGAACAACAAGAACAACTATAACCTGGTGTGTGAGACGCTGCAGTTCCTGGATATCATGTGTGGCAGCACCACCGGGGGGCTGGGCCTGCTGGGGCTCTACATCAACGAGGGCAACGTGGACCTCATCACCCAGACCCTGGAGACGCTCACAGAGTACTGCCAGGGGCCCTGCCAGGAGAACCAGGTCAGATAAAACATTCACAGAGTAGTTCCCAGTTCCAGAAGATGGACAGATGGATACAGGCGGTCATGGTCAAGCGTGACGGTCTGTGCAAAATCCGTTAAGGATTCTTTGTCCGTGTTTCAGACTTGCATTGTGACCCACGAGTCCAACGGGATCGACATCATCACCGCCCTGATCTTGAATGACATCAGCCCTCTGTGTCGTTACCGGATGGAGATGGTGCTGCAACTCAAGGTTCCCTGTCATGTTCTCTGTGTACACGAAACCGTGATGTGTTATAAAGGCAGCAGTCTACCATGCTCAGCTATGCTCAGTTATGCTCCTGCCTCAGGCTTAGCAATCCTCGCCAACACACTGTACGTGACTCCACAACTGCTTCACGCGTCTGTTTTCAATCGGTTCCCAGGACAACGCCTCCAAGCTGCTGTTGGCTTTGATGGAGAGTCGCCATGACAGCGAGAATGCAGAGAGAATCCTGGTTAATCTTCGGCCCCGGGAGCTGGTCAGCCACGATGCCTCCCTTCCTCCCCCGCACTCACTCACGTTCTTCCAGCGATCCATCCCCTTCTCCTACTCTCTCCATCTATTTCACCATACGTTTGCCTTCCGAACAAGCTTCAGCAACCATTATTGGTTGGAGTCTAGAGTGAAAGCTGTGTAGGTTCTGATCGTGGTCTGTGTGACGTGCAGGTGGAGGTGATCAAGAAGGCGTACCATCAGGAGAGTGAGTGTGAGGGTGGGGAGGTCTCTCCTCGGGAAGTGGGGCACAACATCTACATCCTGGCTCATCAGGTAACACCCTCCTGGGCCTCCCTGGTCTGTGATGATGCCTGGTCTACTCCTAGGCATGTTTACAAGCTTGCATCTCTCTTGGAAGTCGCTTTGGATAAAAGCGTCTCTGCTAAATGAATACATGTGAATGTATCTGCCTGTGTTTTCCTATGTCAGTTGGCCAGACACAACAAGAATCTCCTGAACTTGTTGAAACCTCCTAAGAGAATCAAGGAAGAAGGAGAAGATGGGATATCCTCTATGGTCAGTGTCTGTGTATCTATATTTCTATCCATCCATCCATCTATCTGCATCTCTTTCCGTCTCTCTCCCTTTGTCTGCCTCTATATTTGCCTACTTCATATTTACTTCACATCGACCCTGGTGTGTTCTTCCGCTTGGCCCAGTTTTGTACTGCTAGAAGGTTCTAACATGGGAGTCAGGTGGCTCAGCGGGTTAAGGCGTTGACCTCATGATCGGAAGGCTGTGAGTTTGATTCCTGGCTGTGGCTACGTGACGCTGTGTCCTTTGGGAAAGGCACTTCACCCTACTTGCCTCAGGGGGATTGTCCCTGTACTAGCTGTAAGTCGCTCTGGATAAAAGCCTCTGCTAAATGAATATTTATTTCTTTATTTACTCCTCCTGCAGCTCAACCTGAACAACCGGCCGCTGTCTCAGATGTTGAAGTCGACGGCTCCGGATGAGAGCGACGAGCAGGACCCTCTGGAGTACTACGACCAGCACACCTCTCAGATAGAGGTCAGCGCTGCACGTAGACACGAGCGCAGCAAAGCCGTCATGTCACACTAGTGACACTGAAACCTGTTTGGCCTCCCCTCATCTTCTCTCTCCCTGTCTGTCCCATCATCCCCGTCTCTCTCTCTGTCTCTCTCTCTCTCTCTGTCTCTCTGTCTCTGTCTCTCTCTCTCTCTCTCTGTCTCTCTCTCTCTCTCTCTCTCTCTCTCTGTCTCTCTGTCTCTCTCTCTCGCGCTCTCTCTCTCTCTCTCTGTCTCTCTGTCTCTCTGTCTCTCTCTCTCTCTCTCTCTCTCTCTCTCTCTCTGTCTCTCTCTCTCTCTCTCTCTGTCTCTCTGTCTCTCTCTCTCTCGCGCTCTCTCTCTCTCTCTCTCTCTCTCCTCATGGCAGATTGTGCGCGATGATCGCAGCATGGAGCAGATCGTGTTCCCAGTTCATCCCATCTGCGAGTTCTTAACGGAGGAGTCCAAGTTCCGGGTGTTCAACACCACGGAGCAGGACGAGCAGGGAAGCAAGGTCACGCACTTCTTCCAGCAGGCCTCCTTCCTGCACAACGAGATGGAGTGGCAGAAGAAGCTTCGCAGTAAGGCGGGCCTCTAACTAGGCGGTGTGTCCGTGGGCCGACTGTGGGGAATATGCGGGGTCTACATTAGTTCTGTGTGTGTGCGCGTGTGTGTGTGTGTGTCAGGCATGCCGGTGCTGTACTGGTTCTCCAGGAGGATGACCCTGTGGGGCTCCATCTCCTTCAACCTGGCCGTGTTCATCAACCTCATCATCGCCTTCTTCTACCCCTACGACTCTGGGCAAGGTAGAGCCATACAGCAGCCTGTGTTTGTGTTAGACTTAGCCAGGCGTGTGTCTGTTTTAAAAGGAGACAGAAGATTTGTCAGATTTGTCACGTTTCACCATTGTGATGTTGCCGTGTCGTCCTTTACATATTTGTAATGGGTGTGGAGGTATGTCTATGTTGTTCTATTCTTCTTTTAGCATTATTAGCATTTGTTGCGTTTTTAGTATATGTTTAATTTTATTTATTTTTGTACATTTTAATGTCTCAGGTATATTTATTCTAGTTATTTTAACACTTATTAGTTATTTTAGCACTAGGTTCTACTTTTTGCACTGACTAGAAGCACTTTCAATTTCGTTGTACCTGTGACAATGACAAATAAAGATCTAATCTATCTCCTCTCCTCTCAGGGGCGATCGATGACTCCATGCTGTCCATGCTCTTCTGGGGCTTTGCCGGTCTGTCCATCATGGGGCTGTTTTCTCAGCGCTACGGCCTGCGGCCCCTCTCCGTGGCCCTCATCCTGAGGTCCATCTATTACTTCGGGATAGGCCCCACCCTCGTGGTACTGGGCACGCTCAATGTAAGGATCCCCGGCAGGTCGATAGCAGCATAAGATCAAATGGACAACAGCCTGGAAAACCTCACCTTAATTGTGTGTGTGTGTGTGTGTGTGCGCCTGACTCGCCTCTGTCTCTGTAGCTCATCAATAAAATCGTGTTCGTGGTGAGCTTTGTTGGCAACAACGGCACGTTTATTATGGGATACCGCGCTATGGTGATGGACGTGGAGTTCCTGTATCACCTGGCCTACGTCCTGACCAGCACTCTGGGACTGTGCGTGCACGAGCTCTTCTACAGCATCCTGGTACACACCGTCGCACAAACACCCCATAACATGCGCACACACATAACATGCGCACACATAACATGCACACACACATAACATGCGCACACACATAACATGCACACACACATAATATGCACACACACATAACATGCACACACACAAAGTGCTACACATTGATTTTGTTGCTGTGTATTTGCGTTTGCGCGTGTGTGTGTGTAGTTGTTTGACCTGATCTACCGGGAGGAGACTCTGTTCAACGTGATAAAGAGCGTGACCCGTAACGGACGCTCCATCCTGCTGACGGCTCTGCTGGCCCTCATCCTGGTCTACCTGTTCTCCATCGTGGGCTTCCTCTGCCTCAAGAACGACTTCATCATGGAGGTCGACCCCCTCCTGCAGCTGGCAGCAGGTAGTGACCCCGTGTAGGAGAAGCTTTACAGGGGCTCTCTATTCTAGTGAACCGAATGGAGCTTTCGACCAGAGTGAAATACTGACCGCCTCTCGTGCGCAGATACTGGCCAGTCGGAGGCGTCGAAGGACTTCCTGTCCTCCTGCGCCGCGGACGGAGTCAGTTGCACCTCGGAGGAAGGAGCAGAAGGTGAGAGGGAGGGAGGGAGACTAGAGAGCTGACAGTGAACAGCCAGGGTCATTTCTCCTGGTGACTGAAGGTGTCTGGTACAGTAGAGCAGGGAGAGGTTTCCTGTGCGCGCGCGCGTGTGTGTCTGATTGCGTTGCCTTGCAGGAGAGCCCACTTCAGAGCGAGCGTGCGACACTCTGCTCATGTGCATCGTTACCGTGCTGAACCACGGCCTCCGCAACGGGGGAGGGGTGGGGGATGTCCTGCGGAAGCCCTCCAAGAACGTGCGTACACACACACACACACCCTAATGTCAAAACACACTGAGCACTAAGCAATAAGAAGTCCAACCTTCCAAAGGATTGCACAGTCCTACACTGGACCAGCCTTTTAATATAGTTAGATTCTCTTCCCTGTCGTGAACAGGAGGCTTTGTTTCCTGCCCGCGTGATCTACGACCTGCTGTTCTATTTCATCGTCATCATCATCGTCCTCAACCTCATTTTCGGTGTCATCATCGATACTTTCGCCGATCTGAGGAGTGAGAAGCAGAAGAAGGAGGAGATCCTCAAAACCACCTGCTTCATCTGTGGTGAGGGGTGTGTGAGGAGTGTGTGAGGGTGTGTGAGGGTGTGTGAGGGTGTGTGAGGGTGTGTGAGGGTGTGTGAGGGTGTGTGAGGGTGTGTGAGGGTGTGTGAGGGTGTGTGTGCGCACGTGTGTGCGTGCGCACGTGTGAGTGTGTGTGCGAGTGTGTGTGTGTGAGCGCACGTGAGTGTGAGTGTGTGTGTGTGTGTGTGAGTGTGTGTCTGTGCGAGTGTGTGCATGTCTATGTGAGTGTGCTCTGATGCCCTGCACCCCCCCCCCCCCCCCCCCCCCCCCCCTTCAGGTCTGGAGAGGGACAAGTTTGACAACAAGACGGTGTCGTTTGAAGAGCACATCAAGGAGGAGCACAACATCTGGAACTACCTGTACTTCATCGTCCTGGTCAGGGAGAAGAACAAGACGGACTACACCGGGCCTGAGAGCTACGTGGCCCTCATGATCAAGGTCAGGATGCTGGAGAGAGATGCTGGAGACATACAGTGATCCCTCGCTATATCACAGTTCGCTACTTCGCGGATTTGCATCGTGCATTGTGTTCTGCATTCTGATTGGCTAAACAGTCTCTCCAACACAAACCTGTGCATCAATAAAGTTGCGGTTTACAGGATACAGTACTTGTATTTGTTAAACAAATGCTTGGGCCTGTAAAAAGGGTTAGCTCTTTGGTTTTAATATATAATAGTGTATTTAATTGTATAATAATAAAGATTATTAAGGTATGTATAATAAAGATTTCAACTTCACGGATTTCGCTAATCACAGGTTAACGTAGAGAACGTAACCCCTGTGAAAAACAAGGGTTCACTGTACTGGCACTAGTCCATCATGATCAAGGTATCCAGGCTGGAAGTTCTTGAAGCGGTTCTTGTAGACAGGGCTAACTGGAGAGGTGGTCTGAGGAGACTCATGATGGTTCCTCAGAAGGCTACAGTGTTCCCTGTTCTCCTGTTGCCAGAGTAAGAACCTGGACTGGTTCCCTCGGATGCAGGCCATGTCTCTGGTGGTGACGGACCAAGATGGAGAGCAGAACGAGATGAGGAACCTGCAGGACAGACTGACGTCTACAATGAAGGTGGTTCTCCAGCTCACTGGACAGCTTACAGAGCTCAAGGAACAGGTTAGACTTACTTCTTAGTCACACCTACCTCACCTTCCTGTGTTTGAAGAGGGATTGAGGGTTATGACACGATCATTTTATAATCCAATGACAATATAAAGGGATTATCTATCCAAACTCAGCAAATACATACATAGATTTTTGGGGTACTGGCCTGCTACTTTCATTTTCGCTTCCGAGACCGTGTTGTGTGTCTTCCCAATATGGTCATGTGACAGTGGGACATTGTGTTTCCTGTAGATGACAGAGCAGAGGAAGAAGAGGCAGAGGTTGGGCTTCGTAGACGTCCAATCAGGAGGCGGCTCCAACATGGCCCCCAGCGCTGCAGGGGGGAACCATCAGATGTACAAACAATGACCCACGTCAAAACATCTGTGCTGTCTCATTGACGAATCCATGACCTCATTTCCTGTCCCTACATTCGCAGACCATGACATCGCATCATGTGACCGCCTCCGCAGCCATATTGTAGAGGCTGAGATCCTGAGCCCTCTGCTAGCAATTCAGCTTGCGTTGCCTCCCTAGCCTCTCCTCGGTGCTGGGCCTTCATGCGCTTTAACGGGAGTTGAACCAGCAACAATCAGATGGACCTCAGGCATCCTGTCGGAGCCTCTGGTAGCAGAGATGACGACGGACGGCAGGCTGTGTTCCAGTAGCAGTCTGCCAGTGGGAGACTGCTGCTCTGCTGCCCCCCCTCCCTCTCTCATGCAGTAGAAGAACATTGTGTATGCGATCATGCGGTCATGTATTCGTTTCCCCAGAGCCACCTCTGCTAACCTGCCCTGTAAGCAGACTGGATCTGGGAGCCAGAGGACAGCTCGCGTACCGCGCTGTACTATAGTGATATTTACGCATAGTGATCATCTCTCGTTACTGCTGTAGGTGTGCACGTGCGTGTGTGTTGAAACCGGAGCAGGCTTAGGTGAACTGCATACAAAGATGTGGAACAAACAGAGCACACTTGCTGAAATAAACATGCTAAATAAACAGACCTGCCACTTCACCTTGGTATTTTCTGTGTGTGCACGAACCAGACCAGAGTGCATTACTGTAAGGTAGACTAACACGTTAACCATCTGAACAGACATTACTCTTCTAGCAAATTCCAAGAGAGACCATTGGCCGGAACGCAACAGGATGGAATGCGACCAGGAAGTACGTCGTTTAAAATAGGTTTATTTGACAATACAATTCACATTTAGCAAAACTAACAGTACAGAAATTTTTGTGGGTATATACACGCGCACACACATCTTTCGTAGTGCATGTGTGGGACATTTTCCTCATGGTTCGTTAGTAAAATGAGATTATTGTTGACAGAATGCAAAGCAGTACATGGGCACACGCATACGTTAATTGAAATACTCTGAATGCTTAGCGTTAGTCTCTTGCAGGGAAATATCTCAACCCTTCCAATTAAATCTTCAATACCATCTTGCTATCCACAGTTTTCCCCTCACACACAAAATATATTTTAAAGGGAGTTAACTCGAAACGCATACATATTCTGTAAGTGGCTTTGTCACATCAATGATGCTAAATGAATCTTCCCTGACTGTAAAATCTCCCACTAGCCTCTTCCACTGAATACTACAGTACATCCAGCTCTACTTTTCCCTTACTACCATCATCAGTGTCTAACTCAGACCGCTCCCTGTTCAATCTAATGTCAGACTTGGGCTGTGCAAACGTCTCATTTTGAAATCCTATTCCCTTATTACGATCCAATGTCCCATACGAAAGACATTCAAACCACATTTCCATGCAATATGTCCCATTAAGAAAGGAAGAATTAAATGCAGCCTTTACCTGGGTAGGAAATATTGACCCGTTGTTTGCTGTGAAAACGTTCGAGAACGGTATTTGGTTAAATTAGATTTCACAGCAGCACTCTTTACTTTACTAATTTACTCAAACAAATCAATGCAAATATTAAAACATTTAGTGTTTAGCTTCAGCCTCTGTTCAGCTAACCAATCCTTGTGCTCAGGAGGATGTGATTGTCTTTTGCGTGCTGAAAGAGTGAAGTGGAGTGTTGATTTAGAGGGTCACAACAGTAAACTGGTATAGTTTAACCAAAAAACACACCAATTCAGAGCGCAAACACACACACACACACACACACACTTTGGGTTGGGGATCCTCCACAGAGGACTAGGGGTATCCTGTGTAGGTGTGGTCTAAGGCTGGTCTGCAGGGTGGGGCTGGTGTGCTGGGTAGGGCAGGTGATCTAGACATGGTCTTGGTCCGTCTCCAGCAGGCTCTCCTTGACCAGGTACTCCTGTAGGCTGGGCTGGCTGGCAGGGTCCACCCCTGCCTCCTGGAGCTGCTGCAGCAGAACCTCCCAGCGGCGCTTATCTCGCGACAGCTTCCAGGACAGCCGCACGGTGATCTGCAGCAGCGGCATCAGCTGGGGGTGGACCTGGCTGGGCCGCAGCGTCTCCTGAGAGGGGGGCGGGGCCAGCTCCTGGAGGGCCAGGTCACAGTGCTCCACTGCTTCCTCCAGCTGCTCCACGGCCTGGAAGCAGCACACCAGGCCCAGCACGGTGAACAGCCAGTGGGAGGCCTGCTGGCCCTCCTGGCCCAGCTTCTCCTGCAGCCTGCGGGCGTTGAGGAGGGGCCCCAGGGCCTCCTGGTGCTGCCCAACCCTGACCAGGGCCTGGCCTGCCTGCAGGTCCCCCAGGTAGAAGAACTCCCTGAGGCAGGGCGCCCCGCGCAGGCCAGGCAGGGAGTGCAAGTGGCTCAGGTACTGCTCGAAGGCACGGCTGCGCTTGGCGATGGTCTCGGCGGCATAATTCCGACGCAGCTTCTTCCGAGGGAAGCAGACACGCTGCATCTCGTCCCCGTGTCGACGGCGCAGCCGGGCGTGCAGCCGTTCGAAGTCGGAGTAGCGCCGCGAGATCACCGCCGGCGTCTTGTCGGAGAGCCCTGATTGGATGACCAGGATGGTGTACAGCTGGAGGAGTTTGGAAACGCATTAACACACGGGTGTCAAGATCCAGTCCCAGAGGGCCGCTCTCCTGAAGGTTTGAGATGTTTCCCTGCTCCATCACACCTCCACAGAGCTTGATAACGACCCTTTATTAGAATCAGGTGTGCTGGAGCCAGGGAAACATCTAAAGCAGGGGTGGGCAATCCTGGTCCTCGAGGGCCACTGTCTTGAAGCTTTTCCATGTTTCCCTGCTCTAGCACACCTTATTCAAATGAACAGGTCGTTATCAAGCTCTGTGGAAGCCTGATAATTATAATCAGGTATGCTAGAGCAGGGAAAGATATATAAACCTTCAGGACAGTGGCCCTCGAGGACCAGGATTGCCCACCCCTGATCTAAAGCCTTCAAGAGAGCGGCCCTCGAGGACTGGAGTTTGACACCCCTGCGTCAAAACTTCTCTCATAGTGAAACCACAGGAGGTGAGGAAATACACTGTCAAACTCCTGACTACTTTAAACAAATGTACTTCTCACCACATATTTGGATGTTCCATCTTGAACCACGGAGGCATCAGTGACTTCAAACAGCAGCCTCCCCCCCTGCTGGGCCACCAGCGCGCCCGGCCCCCCCAGACCCCGCAGGCTCCTCCAGCTCTCCTGCAGTTGCCGGGTCAGGGGGGAGGGGCCAGACGGAGACAGGCCGACCGGACTTGCATCTGCGGACATGCAGGAATAAGGAACTGAGAATGTCAATGAGACGGAAGTGAAAGCGGGTGCAGAACATAGCAGAGTACTGTGGTGCTGTTCAACGTGGTGGGTGATTCAGACAGTCTAGACCAGTTGTCCTCAACCCTGGTCCTCAGGGCCCACTGTCCTGCATGTTTTAGATGTTTCCTTGCTCCAACACACCCGATTCTAATGAATGGGTCGTTATCTAGCTCTGAAGAATCCTGGTAAAGGACACGGGCATGAATCATCAGGTGTGTGGGAAGGGGGAAACATCTAAAACATGCAGGACAGTGGGCCCTGAGGACCAGGGTTGGCGACCACTGGTCTACAGAATGTACTTTAGAGTTCATACAGGGTGAGTGGATGGTGTAGGTGTTGGCGTTACCTGTGCTGATGAATCCCTCGTCCAGAGACTCCCCCAAGAAGTCAGAGTCACTGTCGGCCCCCGAGCCCTCCCCTCCTGCCTCCTCCGTCTCCCCCCCAGAGCCGTCAAAACACAGGGTTCCGCCCAAGCGCTCCGAAACGCACTCCGTGTCGTCCTCCAGCTCCGAGCTCTCTGGGAAGTCCTCCACAGGGTCCTCGTCTTTGCACGCGTCCCCGTCTCTGAAGAACGAGCGGCGGAGCCGGTCCAGCAGCCTGGAGGCCATACCATCAGCCCACTGGGGAGGGGGCAGCACAGATCACATCAGCTGCCCCACAACACACAGCTACACACATGTACCTGACACCTTTCACCACACCTTAAATATGAATGCAGTTATTTATTAATAGAGTCATTAGATGGTACCAATAGACCACATGGTAGGAAAGAGAAAATGTGATTCTCTATTGACCAGAGTCCTGACGATGACATTTTAGACCCTTAACTGTAAAACCTAAGGTGTGTGCTCATCTTATACATACACTAACTGTATTGAGAATTGGAGAACCGGCAATTGGCATTGCAACACAGTGGAGTGGATGGAAATCCTGCTGTGCCTGTGAGCAGGAGGTGGGCAGCATTGACTCTGCCCGTGAGCCGGAGGTGGGCAGCATTGACTCTGCCCGTGAGCCGGAGGTGGGCAGCAGTGACTCTGCCCGTGAGCCGGAGGTGGGCAGCAGTGACTCTGCCCGTGAGCCGGAGGTGGGCAGCATTGACTCTGCCCGTGAGCCGGAGGTGGGCAGCATTGACTCTGCCCGTGAGCCGGAGGTGGGCAGCATTGACTCTGCCCGTGAGCCGGAGGTGGGCAGCATTGACTCTGCCCGTGAGCCGGAGGTGGGCAGCATTGACTCTGCCCGTGAGCCGGAGGTGGGCAGCATTGACTCTGCCCGTGAGCCGGAGGTGGGCAGCATTGACTCTGCCCGTGAGCCGGAGGTGGGCAGCATTGACTCTGCCCGTGAGCCGGAGGTGGGCAGCATTGACTCTGCCCGTGAGCCGGAGGTGGGCAGCATTGACTCTGCCCGTGAGCCGGAGGTGGGCAGCATTGACTCTGCCCGTGAGCCGGAGGTGGGCAGCATTGACTCTGCCCGTGAGCAGGAGGTGGGCAGCAGTGACTCTGCCCGTGAGCAGGAGGTGGGCAGCATTGACTCTGCCCGTGAGCAGTAGGTGGGCAGCATTGACTCTGCCCGTGAGCAGGAGGTGGGCAGCATTGACTCTGCCCGTGAGCAGGAGGTGGGCAGCATTGACTCTGCCCGTGAGCAAGAGGTGGGCAGCATTGACTCTGCCCGTGAGCAGGAGGTGGGCAGCAGTGACTCTGCCCGTGAGCAGGAGGTGGGCAGCAGTGACTCTGCCTCTGAGCAGGAGGTGGGCAGCATTGACTCTGCCCGTGAGCAGGAGGTGGGCAGCATTGACTCTGCCCGTGAGCAGGAGGTGGGCAGCATTGACTCTGCCCGTGAGCAGGAGGTGGGCAGCATTGACTCTGCCTGTGAGCAGGAGGTGGGCAGCATTGACTCTGCCTGTGAGCAGGAGGTGGGCAGCATTGACTCTGCCTGTGAGCAGGAGGTGGGCAGCATTGACTCTGCCTGTGAGCAGGAGGTGGGCAGCATTGACTCTGCCTGTGAGCAGGAGGTGGGCAGCATTGACTCTGCCTGTGAGCAGGAGGTGGGCAGCATTGACTCTGCCTGTGAGCAGGAGGTGGGCAGCATTGACTCTGCCTGTGAGCAGGAGGTGGGCAGCATTGACTCTGCCTGTGAGCAGGAGGTGGGCAGCATTGACTCTGCCTGTGAGCAGGAGGTGGGCAGCATTGACTCTGCCTGTGAGCAGGAGGTGGGCAGCATTGACTCTGCCTGTGAGCAGGAGGTGGGCAGCAGTGACTCTGCCTCTGAGCAGGAGGTGGGCAGCATTGACTCTGCCTCTGAGCAGGAGGTGGGCAGCAGTGACTCTTCAACTACATAAAACACATCCATTCACTGGAACTAGACACAGGGCAGCGTAAACCAAAGTTACTTTGACCAAATAACTTAAAAACTAAATAAAAAAACCTTAGGCCAAATTAGTTTAAAGCCAAATAACTGCATGAAAATAACCAACTAGCCAGCTAGAAACACATCAAAAACCAATGAGCCGGTCTACAGCTGGTGCTGTGTTCTTCATGTTAGCCAAGCTGCTGTCCGTAGCCAGTCAACTTTCCAGAAGCGAATTTACTCAAGACTGACAAGTTTCACACCCTAGCCAGTTTGTTTTCCAACATTTACATGTATTCATTTAGCAGACGCTCTTATCCAAAGCGACTTACAAGAGAGAGCTTTCCAACATACTAAATTAGCGGTTAGCAACCAAACTGAACCGTATATTTAATGAACTAATAAGGTACAAATGAGCTAGCTAGCTTACTTCTAAGCTACCGTTAGCCACAAGTTGTTGTTTGAGCCATGTCATCGTAAACAGCCTTCAACTAGTTTAAAAAGTAATTGAGCAATGATCAACAATCAGCTTCACGATACGCAAATGGCGCAAAACAAACTCACCCATATGATGGCTCAGTAAAACCCCGTTATTTCACCAGCATGTCATCCCAAACTATGGGAGTGGGACGTGGGACTGTCCGGGTCTCCCTCTTTCTCTCCTGGCTGGAAGAAGCAGTCTGGGTGGATTGCAGTTACACTTGCTTACGCCAGGCGTCCTCAAAAAATGGTGCGGATCTTTCATTTGCGGATCCACCCACTGCTTCTTATAGGTGAGCCTGTCAGGTGAGGCTGGTTAAAGGGTGGGTGTAAGATGACACCAGGGCCTACACCCAGGTGAAGCTTTTCTGGTGAGAGAAATCACCAAAAGGATTACCAAGTGAGTTGACCAGCTCTTCTGCATTCAAAATTTAAGGTAAGATGATGCTGCAGAACATCACTCTTGTGAGTTTTGGGGGTTTTCTAGATGTTTATTGATAGGAGGCTCATCATATTTGTGAAAACTTGAGGGTATGGATAGAAGAACGGATCTAATTTAGGAGAAATGCATACCAACATGTTCACTTTAACTGTACATCAACTCTGTAGTTTGGACTGGTTGGTCAATACAGACTCCTTTGTGTTGTGGACTGGATATCAGAGCTCTTAGAGCTAAAAGTCATATTTCACAGAGGTAAAAGTGTCATTTTCTATGGTAGAGTTGACTATGTGTGGTTCTAGGATGTTTACGTGATTCCAGTGTAGTCCGAGGCCTCCAGGCCATCCTGAAAAGCAGGATGACTGGTTCAACGACACTCTGCTGTATTTCGTTTCCACCTGAAGGGAATCAGTGAATCAATGAAGTCTGTCTCAACTTGCATTGAAAGCATTTAGTCTCTTTTGTAAACTATCCCTACGACCTTTAGTGACCAAGTTCACGCAGTAAAAAGAGGATTCCTTAGTTCCCAGGTACATTTATGTTCAGGTAATGACACTCCCTTTGTCCAACTAGCCATGTCTGAACCATGCCAAACAGGAAATGCGTCAATGTGCTGACTACTCTTGTGGCAGTTGCTCTTCAGCCAAATGTCTGTCTTCTCTCTTTACAGAGATCCAGCCCCCGAAAAATGCAGCGCCTCTCTCCTCCTCGACTCCTCCTCCTCCTCGTCTCCCTGCTCCTGTTTTGGGGCTCCTGCAGAGGATTCAGGATTTGTGCCTTCAACACCCAGGGCTTCAACAGCACCAAGGCGACCAACTTTCAAATCCTGAACACGCTCACAAAGGCGAGGGAAACCCATTTGTGTTGGATTCTCAATTAATGCTACTTACCTCGCCGCTCGGCTGGGAAATCCCCAATCTGAGCAGACTGATAACCTAACGACCATAACACCTAGACCATAACACCTAGACCCTAACACCTCCATGGTCTGGAGTGTTCATGGCATGATCAGTTTGTGGTTTTGTCTGCAGATCGTGGCTCGCTGTGACATTTGCCTGCTACAGGGGGTTAGGGACCCCAGGGGCAAAGCCATCAAGGCTCTGGTAACATCCTTAAACAGGTACAGTAGACAATGCCAGGTTTGGGGTCAAATCATTTACAGGAATAAGGGATAACTGAATTTTCCATCCGAATTTACTGTAATCATGTAAGGCACAGTGCATCGTAGGGTTCTTGGGATTCTTTGGTTTGGGGTCTGATAATGTAAACAAGCTAGGTGTTGTTTTGTCAGCGCATCTACTCTAGTGTTGGAACAGAGTTTTTCTTGTGACATTGTCAGCAGAAGCTTGTCTGTTGTGAAATCATTGGTTTCTACTCATTCTTCAGTTCAAACTAGTAAACATTGGTCTCGATGAAAGCTATTACGCCTTTAGTCAAGCCCCTGGAAATTGTGCCACTTCTAGTTCAACAGGATCAAGGTTTTTCTGTCTGTTTCTGCTCCCATAGGTACAATGAGCGCCACCACTACAAGTCTGTGTCCAGCGTGGGTCTGGGACCCACGCCTGCAGACAAGCAGCAGTATGTGTACCTGTACAGGTAAGAGCACACTGGCATCTGCCTTAGATGGGTAAGAACAAGCTGTATGACTTTGCAATGCGGACACACACACACACACACACACACACACACAAACACAAACACAAACAAACCAGTCTGACCCTCCTTCCTTTGCCATGTACAGTCATATTTCCTGGAACAGGGATGCCATCATAATTGTCTGTGTATGTGTTCCATCATGTCTATGTTGCAGGACTGGCTCAGTGAATGTGACTGGTCAGTACCAGTACCCAGATATAAACAATGATTTCTTCAGAGAACCATTTGTGCTGATCATGCAAAGCAACAAAACCGGTTGGTTAAAAAAATGTTTTAGTACTATTGTTAAATTCTTAGAGTTTAAGATTTAAAGGGATAGTTCATCCCAAAAATCCTTATTTTTCCCTCTTACCTTTAATGCTGTTTATCCAAGGTTTTTGGGGAGATCTTGGCTATAGATGTATGCCTTCTCGTTTTATATTGGAACTAGCTTAAAGTACCTAAACACTTGTTGAAAAACTAGTTTAGTCTCAATACAATCCATAGACCTTGTTCTGAGTAGTTGCTTACGTATTTCCCTTCTGAATGACACTTGCCTATGTTGAATCACCGCTCAGATGAAAGCATGGGCAAGACGCCATATTCATGAGACAGTTGACGGGTGTAATTCCATAGAGTGAATAAACTATAAATAGAGGAAAAATATGTACTGTAATATATATATATATATATATATACTGTATATATGTATGTTCTTTTGATTTTGTGTGGAAATATCCCTTTAAGTCCCTCTAATGTGTTTGATGTTGTTTTCCTTGTTCTTCCAGAGATAGGAGAGATAGCGCTGGTCCCCCTCTTCTCTTACCCTAAGAACGCTGTCAAAGAGATGGACAAGCTCTATGACATCCTCCCGGAGGTTTTAAAACGCATGAACACCTCGGTAATGAAAAGGGACGGCCACAGCTCTTAGCTCTCTGGTCATGTTACGATGCCTAACTATGGGGGTCAGGTGGCTGAGTGGTGAGGGTGTTGAGCTGGTAATCAGACTGTCCCTGGTTCGAAACCCGACTCTGCCAACATGACGTTGTGTCCTTGGGCAAGGCAATTCACCCTACTTGCCTCAGGGGGGAATGTCCCTGTACTTCCTGTAAGTTCCTCTGGATAAGAGCGTCTGCTAAATGACTCGATGTAACTGTAACCCCCCCCCCCCCCTTCCTAGAATGTGATGTTTATGGGAGACTTCAAAGCAGGATGTGGTTACATGACTCGGACAAAGAAACAGGAAATCCGCCTCTTCACCATGCCAGGGTTCTATTGGCTAATAGGAGACAAAGTGGACACCACCGTTCGGGACATCACCAACTGTCCCTACGACAGGTGAGAGGAGAATGGACAGGAAAAGGGCAGGGGCATCATATTAACTGGGGCATGTTCCTCGATGCAAAGCTCCAGTCCTTCAGTCAAATCTCAAGTTCTAGTTTTAAGAATGTTCTTGATTTGGATCATTCCAAAAAAAGATTGTGCAGTATATAAATACTATAATAATATAGGAGGTCAGATGGCTCAACGGGTTAAGGCGTTGGCCTCATGATCGGAAGGTTGTGAGATCGAGCCCCCGCTGTGGCTATATGACTTTGTGTCCTTGGGCAAGGCACTTCACCCTACTTGCCTCAGGGAGAATGTCCCTGTACTTACTGTAAGTCGCTTTGGATAAAAGCGTCTGCTAAATGAAGAAATGTAAATGTAAATAAATCAACGCTTGTAAAATCAGAGCCGTTGAACCAAAAACTAAAACCGATGCCCGCAGTATTCCATGGCACATATCAGATTCGCATCCCTGATCTGCTGTATTGTGGGTTGAGCAACTAGAGTTTCTGTAGCCCGGTAATGCATTGTGTGCAGCAGGCTTGGAAGTTAAAAAAAGAGATATGAATAGGGCCTGTGCCCCAGTAGAGCTTGATATCAAACATCACCCCTGGGGAAGGGTAGAGCAAGGTGTGATAGGGTACACTCACCTTTGTACGTTATTTAGGATTGTGGTCCATGGTGAGTCCTTGTTGAGGAACATTGAGCCATTCTCAGCCAAGGTGTTCAACTTCGCCAATGAGTTCAAGATGACAAAACAGAGGGTAACAATGCTCTCTCTCTCTTTCTCACTCTTACACTCACACACACACACACACTCAGTGGTGTTAATTCAAAAGAGAACATCATCTCCCCTTAGGAAATGACTGGTCTGAAATCATTGTGTGACTCTGGATCAGGAGTTATGGAACAGGGCCAAGGTCTTGCTCTTGATAGGTCTGGCTTTATGTGTGCAGGTTCTGAGGGTGAGCGACCATTTCCCTGTAGAGGTGAAGCTACGGACGGCATCTTCACCACACCCTCCACAGGGTGTGCCTCATCTCATCATCCTCTCTGGGATCATCTGGTCTAGCCTGAATTTTTAATTGTAACCCCCTCAATCTTGGTTAATCTACGAACTTTGACCCTGGAAGTCAAAACCGCAGTCCTTCTGTCTCAATTCATCTTTTAATCCTTCATTGGAAAAGGAACACAGACACTCTGTCCTGATTTTATTTACTAAGAGCAGTTTTGGATCTGCCTAAGACTGGCTCAGTTGACTCAGTAGCAGCAGTGGAACTTGCTTCAGGTTAGATATTGATTAATTCAACTGTCTCTAGCTCTGAATCATATTTCCCTAGAATATTAATGAGTGCAATGAAATACTTTTTTTGTTGCATGAATGAATGGATCAACATTTTTAGTTTGTCAAAAATGTCTGTATTACATGATCCTTTTTTGTGTTTTGTACTTTTTAGAGGTTTTTAATAAAATGTTTCAATGTTGTACCTGTAGAACAAAGATATAATTCGCATACTGGTCCGTCATGGTCCTACCAACCCAAACCGCTAGGCAGCGGTAACGACAAACATTCAATGTTATCTCCGCTACAAAATCCGTCTTGGTCAAAAGCAACGACAGCCAGCTGTTGCAGAGAAGGATTTAGGAAACGTGGCCTTAAATCGAAGCCGATCCTAGATGAATGAGAAACAAGAAGTGTTCTCAGACGTCTAGCATATATTATATATATCAACTTCCTCTGGAAGCTTGCTGATCTAACAAGCCACCATGGCTGATGTTGCCCCATCTGAAGCCCCATCTGAAGCCTCCTCCACCCTGGACGGCCTGATCGCAGCTGATCCCAACGGTACCGACGCTGTGAACGCAACGGTGGCCAAGTTTGTGGCCACCCCGGAGGGCACCGCGCTGGCATACGGGAGCCTGGTGTTCATGGCCCTGGTGCCCATCTTCTTCGGAGCTCTGCGGTCCGTCAGCTGCTCCAAAGCCAAGGTACTAAGGGGGAACCTCGGTGTGTTCATGTTGTTACCCCCCCTATTTTACTTCGCAGACGTTTTATGGTACTTATCCTTGACAGATCTGGTTGAAGTGCACGTTGGATTTACCATCTTTCAACAATCAAAAGACATGTCAACCTCGACCGTACTAAATAAGTCATTAACCTATTTACGTCGCAGTACAGTACAGCTTAGTTTAAGGCCGGCGTCAATGACCAGATTGCATCTAAACTAACATGTTTTCTAGTTTAGAGAATGTAGTGACATTTCTAGATGGTTCATTTTCCTCGCCACGATCTGCTTGAAAGGTGGATCGCAGCTGGTATGTAGTTACGGTGGCACCGCTTATCGAGCCAGCTGCAGGTGAAAGATCTCATCGCCAGGTTTTAGGCAGCAAGGTGATGATAGATGGAGACGTGTACATCGACTATCATGGTTTGGGGTTTTGGGGAGGGGGATTTCCTGTCGTATCTTTCGACATGCGCAGAATCGATCATGTGGAAGTTTTGCAATTTCAGATGACACCCACCTCTTCACGATGTAGGTCTGGTCAGCACTGTGACTGTGGTCCACCCTTCACCTCACCTGCCCCTCTTGTGATTTGCATGTTTGCCGTCTAATCTCCACAACTCATTCCTCATATCACGCTAGGATGTCAAAAATAGTGCATGGTTGTCATGGATGCCTGCTGGAGTAGGCGAGTGTTGTGAAACTGAAGTGTTTCTACTAAACTCCCACTGCTGCCGTGCCGAATGCATCGTGTTTTGAGGCCCGGTGTGTGTGTGCGTGCAGTGTCCGTCCCCTCACGCTCAGCTAACCCCTTTCTCTGTACGCTTATCTCATCTTTAGGTCGATGGAGAAAATGGTGCGTATCGCGTGAGTATTAGAAGGGCAGTCTGCACACACTTTGTACACAGTAGGGTCAGGGTGTCGTCTGTGAGTCAGTGACAGGAGAGAGAGGGGCTGCTTGCGGTGAACAAGGTCCCCATGCTAGTACCAGGCCTGAGGGGTAGGATGGTATGAACAGCGGCCTGACTGGTCTGCTGAAGCACAGACCATAGTTCGGGATTCTCTCTTTCTCACTCCGTCTCTCTTCCTGCTTTCCTCTCACCGACCCAGTTAGTCAGTTATTCCCCTGGCAGATCAGGCTAGATCTAGAGGATCCTCTTGGGAGGTGGGGGGGGGGGGGGGGGGGATCTGCTCATCAGCCCACGTTCCAGCCCAGATTGGGATGAGTTGGCTCGATACTGTTACCATGGAAAGTTCCAGTAGTGCTTTATAACACTTGTGCTCTGCTGCCAATAGTATTACAGAACCAGATATCCCAGCATGCAGTGAGGGCATCCTGTGGCCTGTTCCAGTGTTCCATGTGGGCGGTGCTGATGGTTTCTGAACGAGTGCCTCTGTTACAGTGTGCTAGGATTCTGAGCCCTTCTCATGCAATGATGGTTTTCAACCTCTGTCTGTTTGTTATCCCAGAATGCATCAGACATGCCAGAGACCATCACCGGCAGAGATGCAGCCAGATTCCCCATCATTGCCAGCTGCACCCTATTTGGCCTCTACCTCTTCTTCAAGGTGAGGTTCTATCATGTCTGCCCGTGTCCCTTGTATCGTGGTCTGGTTTGTTTAATTCTACTGCTGTAGAGCAGAGAGGACTGCAGGCTGTGTCCCTGTTGAGGCGAGCAGATGACGGTGCGTTTTCTGTCCTAGATCTTCTCCCAGGAGTACATCAACATGCTGCTCTCCATGTACTTCTTTGTTCTGGGGATCCTGGCTCTGTCTCACACTATGAGGTAAAGTAGAGATATATGGTGTCACATATGGTGACTTGCCATTGTTGTTGTTGTTGTATCTCTTGCTTTATGTTCACAATCGTTGTTACGCATTTATAGTTATTCTCTTGGCACTTATTGGTTCTCATGATTTTTTTGATTCACGATCTAAAACCCCCCCACTGTGTTCGGGGTCTATCACGTTGCTATGCTCAATGACTGATGCTCTGTGTAAAAGCTCTCTCTTGTAAGTCGCTTTGGATAAAAGCGTCTGCTAAATGAATACATTTAAATGTAAATGTAGAGAGACAGAGACAGAGAGGCCACCTGGAACGAAACAAATTTGACAGGGTCGTTGTTGACTGGTGCCTGTCTCTTTTTCTCCCTCCCTCCCTCCCTCTTCCAGCCCATTCATGAACAGGGTGTTTCCTGCCAATCTACCCAATAAGCAGTACCAGCTGCTCTTCACTCAGGGCTCAGGAGAGGCCAAAGAAGGTGAGAGCGGCAGCCACAGACGATGACAGTGCCGAGAGATGTGTGAGAGAGTCAGTCCGTGTTTTTAGCTCTGTTGACCGTCACCTGTCACTCCTCCAGAGATCGTCAACTATGAGTTTGACACCAAGGACCTGATCTGCTTGGCTATCAGCAGCGTGGTGGGAGTCTGGTACATCCTCAAAAAGGTGACTTGTCCAGCTACCTGACCTTAGAGTTGACACCCCCCCCCCCCCCCCTAAACACAAGCAAATACTGACAGAGCTTTGTCATTGCCTTAACCAGTAATTTATTGGTATGTTTATTTTTTTTTTTTTTATGATGTCACAGCACTGGATAGCCAATAACCTGTTCGGTCTGGCGTTTGCCCTGAACGGGGTGGAGCTCCTTCACCTGAACAACGTCTGCACTGGCTGCATCCTGCTGGGGGGGCTGTTCGTGTACGACGTCTTCTGGGTGAGTTTCCCCCTCACACCTTAACCTATCAGAGCACCCTGCTGGACGCTGCTGTGTGATGACAGCCTCTCTCTCTCTCTCTCTCTCTGTCTGCCTCAAGTGCAATAACTGTCTATATGTCTCCTTAACTTACCTATTTATTTATTTTTTATACTGGACTTTATCGTGCCCCCCCTATTGTTATAATTGTTATATTACCCTGCAACTCTGTGTGCTGTACTTTACCCTGCTGCTGTTGTGAACTGCAATTTCCACCCCTGGAGGACAAATAAAGGTTTATCTTCTGTCTGTCTGTCTGTCTGTCTTTCTCTCCGTGTCCAGGTGTTTGGGACCAACGTCATGGTGACCGTGGCCAAGTCTTTCGAGGCTCCGATCAAGTGTGAGTAGTCCTGTGCGTCCTGTGCTCGGTGGAGCTTCGGCGATGGTGCGGTGCCTCTAAACGCCCTCCCTCTCCTCCCCAGTGGTGTTCCCTCAGGACCTGCTGGAGAGGGGGCTGGAGGCCAGCAACTTCGCCATGCTGGGCCTCGGAGACATCGTCATCCCTGGTAGGGCAACACGCACGCACACACACACACACACTCTAGCCATGCCCTGTGTCTCTATGCTGTGATTAGTACGTGTACACAAAGCACAGAGAATGTGTTGGAACAGATGAGTGTAGCAGGTTAATCACATAAGCACCATTTTGCCAGCACCATTTTCATCGTTCACTGTTCAAGGAAATACTACATTGCATTACATTTGACCATCTTGTATGTTGGTTAAGACAGACTATCTCACCTGTTCTAGCACATGCACCAGTTTATTAGCAAGTTTATGATCAACTCAGGGAATGACGCACCTTCCCCAAATCTTACATTTGGTTTACCCAAATTTGGAACCCAGTCTGGCTCATTTGAGTTCATTGTGCCAGTAAAATAAAATAACGTGTTCCCTTTTAGATAAGATAAGAACATCCTTTATTTGTCCCCCAGAGGGGTAATTGCAGTCTACAACAGCAGCACAGCACTCAGAGTGAAAGGGTAAAGTATAAAATAAAGAAGATACAACAGAATCCAAAATAATAATAAAAAATCAACTACGAGGTGTAGATCTAGGATGAATTTTGCATAAGTTGGAGAGAGTTAAGCGAGATGGCTCAGCCAAGTTTTTGCACGTAAAGAATATGGCTCCTGGCAGTTAAAAGTGTAAAAGCCAGGAGTTTCGCTTGCCGTGACAGTTGAGTTTTAGCTGGAGCTTGTTGCGTTAAGTGTGATCACGATCAAGCCTGGGCAGTCTGCTAGGAGCCGGAGCCAGAGAGATCCCTGTAGGCTGTCATCAGATCTGCAGTAGTGGAGCTCCCATGTCCTGCTGCTACCCCGTCCTCAGTTCTTCCTCTCTCTCCTGTCGTTCTCCAGGCATCTTCATTGCTCTGCTCCTCAGGTTCGATGTCAGGTGAGCTCCAGTCTTCTATTTTATCGGCCATGCCATTGCTGTTCGAATTCCCTCTCTCATGACGCCGCAATCCTCTGTCTCTCAGTTTGAAGAAGAACTCCAGGACGTACTTCTACGCCAGCTTCCTGGCCTACATCTTCGGTCTTGGCCTCACCATCTTTGTCATGCACACCTTTAAACATGCCCAGGTGAGACTTCGACGATGGCCTCGTGTTGTAGCCTTTCAGAATAGCCTGAGGTCCTCGACTGACTGCTTCTGTTTCCCAGCCTGCCTTGCTGTACCTGGTGCCTGCGTGCATAGGCTTCCCAGTGTTGGTGGCTCTGCTGAAGGGAGAACTCACCGAGATGTTCAGGTGAGACATGCAGAACGTTCATCCAGACTGTTCTAATCTGTACAGGTCTCACTCAGCCAGACGTGGCTCATCCTGGACCCTTCTGAGGCTGTCACCTGTCTCATCCATCCATCCATCCATCCTCTGTTTCAAAGTCTTCTATACCAGCATGCTCCAATCAGAGCTGCTCTGTGCTGTCTAGAATGGCTACTAAAACCCATCTCTTCACCATGAGGGTTCCTAGGTGACTCTGGGACTTAGAAACCAGCCACCTTACCCCTGATTGGTCGAATTGCATCGTCCACTCTTCCCGCCCTCCCTCACTCCCCTTCTCTTGTCTTCAGCTGTCCATCTTCCTCATCCTACTCACCTCTAGAGTTGTTAATACCTTCAGACTACCTACTAGGCTATTGACCTGCTATCTACTTCTCTCTCTCTCACTTTCTCGCTCCTTCCCTTTATTTCCCTCTTGCTCCATCCTGGATTTCTTTTCTTTATTCTTCTTTCATCTTTTCTCATTTTCCCCCTCCTCTTTGCTCTGTGGGGGCGGGGCCAGTTATGAGTCGTCTGAGGAGCTCCTCCCCCACACCCCGCGGCTGACCTCCTTCCCAAGCGTGTCCGGCTCTCCTGCCAGCCTCGCCACTGCCATGAACCCCGCCTCCTCCTCTCCCCGCCGCCGCCGATACACGCCCACCTCCTAAAGGCCCCGCCCTCTCTCCTGGGCAGGTACGCCTCCCATGCCCCCCCCCTTTCCATTCTGCTTTATACTCCCCAGCCACCCAGGACTGGATGGCTCTGCCCCTCCCCTCTCTGCTACCCGTCTGCAACAAGACAAATCCCACCCCTCTACATCAAGATAATCCCACCCCTTTCTGCTGCCCCTCTACAACAAGACGATCCCCACTCCTCTGTGATATCCCATCTGAACCAAAACAAATCCCACCCCTCTCTGCTGCCTGTCTGCACCCAGACAATCCCACCCCTCTCTGCTGCTTGTTTGCACTGAAACAAATCCCACCCCTCTCTGCTGCCTGTTTGCACTGAGACAGTCCCACCCCTCTCTGCTGCCCCTCATGGCGGATCATCTTAGGTGCTCCTGTCTGTTCCTGGAAATCAAGGTTCTTCTGTTGACCCACCATCCGACCTTATCTCCTTCCTGCACTCTCACTGGAAATGTTCATGTCAAGCCATTTGATTCTAATACCGGTTCTAAAGATATTTACTCTCTCTCTCGCTATCTTTCTCACTCCCTTTCTTGCTCTCTTTCTTTCTCTCTCTCTCTCTTTAGCTATGAGGAAGTTTCCCCAGAAGAGACAGCGGCAAAAGAAGAGGCCGAATCTGAGAAGAAGGAGCAGTAAACTCCATCCTCCCAGCTCTCCTGCTCCCCCCCCCCCTGCTGTTTCATTCCCTCCCTCACTGCCTCCACTTTTCTGTTCCTTAAATTCACAGTGGGATGGGCTTGCGTTGCCCATGCATACAGCCGACCTGTTGTCTAATAGTTTCGACTATGGGATGTTTTCTAGTATGTAAAGTGATTTGTTACAGATGTACAACAGCTTATTCTGTGCCTCATGTATCCTTCATGTTTCTCTTTCTGATTCATCCATTTTGCCTTTTCTCTTATTTCCTATTTTAATTTGTAACTTTATTTTGAAAGGCCAGCATTTTCAAATGGGTGATTTAAGTTTCGTAGTTACTTTAGCAGAGGGAAGTCACTGGCCACAAAGCGTCTTAGATCGTCTAGTTGGGTCTGATCTCAGTGGTCTGTCAACCCTCAGCCAGTGAGCAAGGTGTGTGAGTGTATGTTTCTGTGTGTGTGTGTGTGTGCGTGAGTGAGTGTGATTGCGTGTGTTTGTGAAAGAGAGTGCAGCAAGAGGAGATTAGAATGTATGACCACCACTCTACTCAAATTCCACTCATGAAACTCCCATCAAGATCTTGGATTTGCCTCAGTCTTAGATACCGAAACTGTCTGAAATTGAAATACGAGGGATTGTCTCCTATACTTGATTTACGACACCACCTGTGTGTTATAGTGGAGAGTGTCTGATGAGTAGAGCAAATACTTGACTCTGATTGGGTCTTTCAGAGGACAGTCTGCAGGGGTAGACAGTCTCCTCCTAGACCAAAGGGACCAATGAACCTCTTTTCTGAGTTTGGCTGGGACGAGGGCCCCGGCAAAACTCTTGGACGCCATCTTCTCTCGTTGGACGAATCCCTGATGCGTTGTGTACGTTCTGGCGACGGCTGCGTGATAAGGTCTGCTGTTACCCATCAAATGAGTACGATGAGAGGATCTTGGTAACTGTTTAAAGATGCATCCCAATAGTCATGTTCATTACCAGACCTCAAACCAGCCCTCTTCCTGAAGGCCAATGCAGGACTGTGGGAAGCTTAAGACCTATCCAAACACAGTTGATTACTGTTAGCATGGAATGATAGGTTAGAGTTTGAGCTGCCCTCCTGCCCGTCAGGGTGAATGTTCCGGTCATTCTGGAGAGCAGTGTCGCTGTCATGAGGAGGGCAGACTCAGTGCTTGAGCTGCCTGTATAGAATTTTGGGTTTTGTATAAATACAGCGTTGATCTGTTTAAAGTCATGCACCCTCTGCTTGGTGAAATCCATGCAACCCAACATTGTTTTAAGGAAATGAACCATTATCTGTTTTCTCTTGGGTCTCTACTCTGGGCCCACATCTGTTTTATTTACAATAAATGTTATTGTCAAGCAGATGTAACGAGTGGGCTTTTATGTATGTGTGTTCGTGTGACTACTGATAACTTAAGGGTCATCAAGGATAACAGTGGGAGTTTGATCGTGTCAACAATACTTGATATGATCAATCAAATGTGTGCTCACTGTCCAAGTAGAGTTCAGGTGTAGCTCACCCTGAGAGTCTGAAGACGTGCGTGGCTCTGCTTCCCCTGCCGTTTACTTATCTAACAGATGTGGAATGGCCTGTTGTGGTGTCTTCTGCTAAACTTCAAAAATATGATAGACACAAGACAGTGCTGAAAATCAAATGGAGGGGGGTTGGGGGAGGAACATATTTTGTTAACACACTTGCCAGTTTTGTATGCATTTCTAGAAAAAAAATCGGAAGATTACTCCAGATAAAGAGACTGATGAGAGGTGCGTTAATTCAGCACAACTCCAAACAACAAGTGACTCGATGGGAAACGGCACATGATCAGACCAGCAGCACGGAGCTGCATCACTGTAGGATCAGCAGCAGGATGGGAGAAGCAGAGCTGATCCCAGCCGAAGACAAACAAGCAGACTCGGGGATCGGTCCCCTCGAGGACTCGGTGGTCTGGAGTCAGGAGGTCGAAGTTTGCCTTTTCCATGCAATGCTTGGTCATAAACCCGTAGGTACGTTTTCAAAAACCCGCTGTGTGGAGTAATGCTAACGAGAGCTAACCGAGCTAAAGCTAACCAGCTAAAGCTAACCGAGCTAATGCTGACCGAGCTAAAGCTAACCAGCTAAAGCTAACCGAGCTAAAGCTAACCGGCTAAAGCTAACCGAGCTAAAGCTAACCAGCTAACGCTAACCGAGCTAGCCAGCTAGCAGGCAGGACAGGCCGAAGCCTCGGACTGGAGTGACGATGCTCTGCGCTCGACATACAATCAAAGTTGACCACTTAACAATAAAACTAGCATTGTAATATTTGATGTAAAAACAGAAAGTTAGAGCTTAATTGGAACATTGTAAGTGAGTCTTCAGCTACATACTTTCTGTGTTTATGATGATATTACAACAAAAACGTCACCATAAGACCAAGCAAATGAACAGCTCGCTTGCTATTATTATCTCGAGCTATTGAGACAAATTCAAATGTCCTCAAATGTAGTTGATATTAAGTATCTTAATAAGTTGACAAATATATACGTTCGTTTTTTATCTCGGGCAGGAATGTAGCTATTGGTTATGTTTTCATGATGTATTGGGGCTAAACTGTACAATGTCCTTGTTTGTGTTGATGTGTGTCCTCACTGTAGGAGTTAACCGGCACTTCCACATGATCTGTATCCGGGATAAATTCAGCCAGAATATTGGCCGGCAGGTGTCTTCCAGCGTCATATGGGACCACCTAGGGACCATGTACGACATGCAGGCCCTGGTCAGTACAACATGTAACTCGAGGACACAAACGGGAGTCTGCAGGCAGTAGCAGCAGCAGCAAAGCTTTAGAGGCTGATTTCTGTCTGTGATGCTGTCTGACTGTTTTCCTATCTGCCTGTTTGGCTTCAGCACGAGTCGGAGATCTTGCCTTTCCCAAACTCAGAGAAGAGCTTCATGCTGCCTGATGAAATGATCCAGGATGTAAAAGAAGGTATGGAGACATCTTAAGCTTTAGACAAGACGCTCTTTACATTGTCCACGCAGCCTCCCAACCCTCTCTCCAGAGGTCCTTTCACTCATGGACTCATGGATGTGTGATTGGGGAAACGGCTCGCAACTTGGCAGAAAACATACCTCCTACAGCCCGTAATATCGTATATAAGATATATATAATATCGAGGGACAAGTTCTTCCTTCTCGGCATGAGAAATGCAAGGTGTTGCGTGAGAATGTGAGAAGCGGTTTAAATGCGTGAGTCACACAGTGTGATGGCGAGACACTGGAGAGGCTCGGCAGTGTGCATCACAGTGTCTCATTTACATTTATTCATTTAGGAGATATTTACAGAATCGCATAGATCAGTGATCATAATAACGAGACATATCAGGTAGCCAGAATATGAAGCACACATTGTGCGAAACAAACAAGTGCCACAGGGAAGAATCACACAAGCATTCAGCTAAACAAGTTACAATGACATAACATGAACCTCAAAATAAGTGTGACAATAATATTCCTCACCTCTCGTCCTCTCCAGGTAAACTGGGATCTGAGGAGGAGGTGAAGGAGGAGTACAAGGAGGAGCGCGACCCTCCTGCCACACATGAAGAAGGTATCCCAGCTCCTTCCTGTTATGGCTGCACCTCCACACATCCCCTCTCTTGCTTCATATCTTTTTCCTCCTTCCACCTCTCCTTCTTACTCTGCTACATGTCACAGACAAAAGTAATTTCCCTCTGCAGACAATGAAAAACAATGGACCTCATTTTCCAGTTTAGTAACTTCCCAAAGTTGAATTGTCACGCAAACTAAAACTATCTTTCCAGCATGTTGAGTCCCCTCTAAACCCCTCTCACCTAACCCCTTCCGACACTTCCGGCGCGAGTTGGCTGCCGATCACAACAGCTCCGTGACTTATTTTCCCTCTGTGTGCTTTACTTTACCCTGCTGCTGTTGTGAACTGGAGGACAAATAAAGGTTCATCTAATCTAACCTTTAACCCTAACCTCTCCTGTTCCCAGGCAGTAACTCGTCTGTGAAGATGACCGAGCGGGCGGGCAGCAGAGACAAGGAGCGCGAGCGGGAAAAGGAGAAAGGCGCGGCCTCCGACGTGTCCACGGGGAAGGAGGCGGACAAGAGGAAGAGGAGCCGCGCTGCGGAGAAGGCGCTCAACGCCAACAGCAACCCCTCCAGTCCCGGGGGCGCCAAGAGGAGGCGCACCTAGACCCACGAGGGGCTCCCAGATGACTCCCCAAGGAGACCACGGGGCGCTAGACCAGGCCTGGCTCCTACCCTCCAGGACGGACCAGGGAGCACCCTAGACTGTCCCATCCGAGGCTTCTCCATGTTACGCCTCCCACCCCATCTTAGGTGCTCCAGGACCAGAACGCACACCAGTCTACAGCTCTAGTTTGGCTTCTAGTTAAACCAGCACAGTTAATCCCACAACATCTAATGCAGGACTGCTGGCTCTGCCATATATAATTCCAGTACATCCATGGTGTCTTACCCCAAGCTGGTGGCTCTCGGTCAGAGACGAGCTTTGTAGAGGCCACACCCGATGTAGTCGGCTCTCTGGAGCTGTTTGTGTGTTGTTCCATGGTTGTCATCTAGTCAGCATGGTCCTTCAGACCCCAGAGAGGTTCTTCCCTCCTGAAGGCTCTGTGTGTCTAATGTTTTGTGTCGTTCACCGTTGTGTCTTGTCGACAGATGCTAGAACAGAAAGATGCGTGGTAAACTTAGTTAGTTGAACTTGATTCTTTTGCATTTGTCGTCTATTTATTTTCCGTGTTTCATTTTTGAATGTTAATAAATCAGGTTTTTGGCTAGACCGTCTCCCTTGTTCCTTTTGCAAATGAGATGCACTACGTCAATACCACCAGCAGGGGGCAGGCCTCACCAAGCTGGGGCTGGATGTCTTCGCCCCGGCTGAGTGGTTGGATAATCTCCGCTTGGGCTTGAGGTTAGACCCGCAGGCTGGACAATCTCAGCTCAGGGGAGGACACAGTATGATCAGAGAAGCCCACAGTCAGCTCTTCATGCCTCACTAGACTGATGCATGGCTCAGATCCACCGATATCTTGACTGACTCAGCGTCCCAGTAAGCAATCTGGATAATGCCAAGGCAATACAGCGTCAGCTCAGTGTTTCATGAACGCTGTCGGGGGAAAAAAACAAAACAATGAAGCGTCGAATGGGTGGGAGAGCGGGGCGGGGGAGAGGGGGTGAGGGAGCAGAGGGCAGAGGAAGCACTGACAGGGCCGTGTCAGGGGGATCGATGGCTGCTTCTCCCAGCGTGGGAGTCCTGTCAGGGCATCTGCATCCTCGCTGTACAGGCCTGGAGGAGGGAAAAGGTCAGGGAAAGGTCGTCTGGATGTGGGAGTATCGACGTTGTCCATGTTCACCTGAGAATTAGTACCGGTCCTGCATGTTGATTTCATCCTTTTCTGGTGCGTGTGGATGCGTGTGCGTGTGTTGTCTGCACCGTAACTCTTGAGAGAAGCTGCTGGAATTAACACTGGAACAGAAGGAATAGGAGAACATTGGTTGGTGGGGTGTGGGTGTGTGTGTGTGTATGTGGGGGGGGGGGGGGGGGGGGGGGGGGTGGCGGGTTGAAAGAAAGAGAGGAGACTGGAAAAAAAATGAGGGCTTTTTCCTTCTCCTGTTCCTATATATAGCGTAGAGGACAAACGGCACAGAAGTGGGTCTGGTGTCCTCTGAGCCTATTTGTCTCCCGGTGTGTCCCACCTCCCACGGGCCGGTGCGCTGTGCCGTGACTGCTCGACCCCGTGTGGCTGAACCAAGGCGACGCGAAAGAACCCGCGCTTTGGCCATTCTCGACACGATGGTGACCTTTTGTAATGCCGTTTAAATGTGTCTACCTGCCCTTAATAGGCTGCCACCAAGTTGCTGTGGCAACCCCCAGAGCCTTGCATAGACAGAGTTTGGCACTCGTATCGTAGATCTGCTCAGACAGACGGAGAGGGAGAGGGTGAAAGAAGAAAAAAAAGGGGGAGAATGGGGGTGGGCTGCGTCCAGTTGAATATTCATGTCCTGGTGTGTGCGTGTGGGTCTATGTGTCTGTGTCTGTGTGTTGGGAAACAGGGAGCCCATTCCCAGCAGCTGAGGGAGCAGAGAGGACATGTTTATTCATAAAGGGATTATGTAAAGAAGTCGAGGAGGCGTGTTGGCCTGCTGGTCAGGAACTAAAGTCAGGAGAGGGAAAAAGAGAGAGCGAGAGAGCGAGAGAGAGAGAGAGAGAGAGAGAGAGAGAGAGAGAGAGAGAGAGAGAGAGAGAAGGGTAAATTGTCTCCCGTGGCCACATGGAACATACCCCCATGCATCTATTACCACTTTCAACAGACAGCCAGAATGTATGTGTGTGTTTGTGCATGTGCATGCAAGTGTGTGTGTGTGTGTGTGTGTGTGTGTAGCCGGGCCAGATGAGTACCCAGACGGCAGTGTTCTCTGTACGTGGATGGCAGTGAAATATGTGTTCGCGTATTCACGGCTGTTGTCCTGGACGGCTTCGGAATGCTCTGCATCATCTGTGAATGCAGATCTGTGATGATGCGCATCTGGAACGGTCATGGGAACCGTGTCGCTCGACCTCATCCTAACTGCACCGCCACCTCGCAGCTGCTATCCCTGAGAGAGAGACCAGGGGCCCGTACGATGAATCAAGATTTGGCATTAGCAAGGTAACTTCAGGTTCAACCCAATGCAGAAACCCCTGGGTCGAAGTTACCTGCTTAACGCCCGATCTTGATTCATCGTACAGGCCCCCGTATCCACCCTCAGTCTGCGGGCACCTTGCCTCTCTCTCTGCACACAGACAGGGGGTTGTTTACAGGTTACTCCCTCCTGCCAGCCGGGGGCTCCATCGCCAATGCGCCAACAGCTGCCTCTACTGTTTGTCTGGGTGTTTCCGTGTCTGAGATTTCGATTTGGTGAAGAATATTCCAGAAGCTGTTCATGGCGCGACTCGCGACTCTGGACGCCTCAGCAGTGCGATGTGGGCAGGCCGGAGGAAGGAGAAGAGAGGGAGGAGAGACAAGGGCAGCTAGGAAGCTTAGCCGCTCTCAGATCAGCCGATCGTGTATATTTCATAGCGGGCCTCCAGAGAACCTGTTGGAAAATATTAGATGAGAAGAGCGTCGAGTCGAGAGCGGGGGAGGAGAGGAGAGAAAAGGTCGGAATTGCCGGAAAGTTCAAGAGAAAGCAGTCACCAGGGGGGAGCTCTCCCTCTCTCTCCCTCTCTCTCCCTCTCTTTGCGCTCCCTCTCGTTATCGTTCCACGTTTCTCCGGCACTGAACGTGCTCCGGCCCCGAATCCCCTCGGAGAACCTTCCGGTCTCACGCAGGCCGTTCTCCACACCGCTCGCACGTCTCGCTGCGTGACCTGAACCCAAATCATCACGCATCGCGGCTTTTTGACCTTCGACCCTAAACTCTGTCAACATGTGTGTTTGGAAGAGGGAGAGGAAGGTGGCTACCCCAGATCTGTACCAGGCCTAAATGGGCAGAAATTGAACACTATACCGGTCAATACATTTTGCCCGTGTAATTCTTTTATGCGTGTGAGATACTGTAGTTAGTTTCAGCTGAGCAATGTGTGTCCAATCCCTGGTGAACAAATGCTCCTAAATATCCATCCCATTCTGGTCTTCTCTCACTGTTCATCGCTTTTGTCAGTTGAATATTTTAACTCACAGATTGAGAATTGTTTCCTATTTCACACAATCTGAATCTCCATTCCGGTTGTGTTCTGCTAGCAGAATACCCTGAGCTTGTTAAGCACAACAGAATGTGGCAAAAAAAAGCTAATATACTGATAAATAAACAAGAAAATATATTTTCGAGTTCGAGTTTCCAGCATTTCGTGGAGTGTTTTCCCCCTTTTGTTGATGGTTTTGATAAGACTGATGTTATTACTTTACAAGGCCTCCGTCTCCATGGGAGATGTTCAGTTGCATTCTTGAAATCACCAAAGGTGATTCGTCTTTTCTCAAACGTCTCGCTACACCCCGACAACCTTGTTGCCATGAATCGAAAGCGATAGGAAACAGGCTTTATCTAAGAAGCCATCAATGTCGAGTTCAGAATCAGGTCCACCTGGGTCTCTTAACAGCACTAACTACTAACTTGTAATAAAACCTAGAATATTCACACAAACACAGAGAATAGGAAAATGTCACTTTGCTGAGATAATGAGTTAATCAGACAGGTTTGAACAACAGATTGTTGTTTGTTAGGTCACGCTAAATGAATTATGTGTAACCTGAAGTGAAGAGGTGCTGTTGGTCAGCAGGGTTTCACATAGAGCAGCTCTGTTCTACTGTAATGAGGTTAGCTCCATTACAGTTGGAGCAGGATCAAGGTCTGTGTGTGTGTGTGTGTGTGTGTGTGGGGGGGGGGGGGGGGGTGGGGGGGGGTACCTGTCAAAATGACACATTGTTAACGTATCAGGGTAACTATCTCAGGGGACAGCTTTGTTAGGACAAACAAGGAACAGTTTCAGCTCATTAAACCTGAGTGCTGAGATGTGAGTGCTGTGGGTGTGTGTGGGTGTGTGTGTGTGCAGGTGGGTAGACTTTCCCTGCATCCTCAGCTCACCAAAAAGACACAACTCATCTTGATCCGCGCCATTAAGTGTACCTGCTGCTTTGTGTGTCTACCTCTCTCTTTCACTCTCCCTCTATCTCTCTCCCTCTCTCTCTCTCTCTGTCTCCCTCCCTCTCTCTCTGTCCCTTTACCCCTCTCTCCCTCTCTCTCTCTCTCTCTCTCTCTCTCTCTCTGTCTCCCTCCCCCCTCTCTGTCCCTTTACCCCTCTCTCCCTCTCTCTACATCCCTCACTCCCTTCCTCTATCTCTCTCCCTCTCTCCTTCTCTCTCCATCTCTCTCTGTCTCCCTCCGCCCCCTCTCTCCCTCTTTCTCTTCATCCTTATCTGTCATCCCTCTGGCAATGTCCTGGTAATCTATTACCATCTGTGGTTTGTTTGTGAGTGTGGAGAAGTGAAGGATGTATGTGTGTGTGTCTGCTTAGGGGTGGGTCACGGTGGTCCCAACCTTTAGTCTGTAAACAACTCATTAATTATTCAAAGCCCCCTCTAGCTCCCCACCTCAGCGAACAGTGAGGCACCATTCAGCTTTTGTGTCTCGGGGTGAGAGCCCTTTCAGTCCACCGCAGCCCACATTGTGACTGCATGATTGACAGGGTCATGTAACCCACAGCAACAGGTTCTCAGGGTAGATGGCAGACTTGGGGCTCTGGGATTGAGATGATTGAATGAGACGGAGAAAGAGTGGGTGGCTGAGGTAGAGAGCTACATGAGGCCCTGCTGGGGGTCTCTTCCTTCCTCCATAGAAAGAGAAGCTGTGTGAGACCACCTGAACCAGGCATGAATTGCATTGCCATGAATAGATGGGCTACAGCTCCCTCAGATACAACCAAACTATTTCCCCTTTGCACAATAAATGCAATTATATAATTCGTCACGATTGATGCTGCCGAGGTGCCAACTGTTGTCTACACTTCAATTAATTCTAAAGCCCTTCAAAAGACGCTGTGGACTAAAGATCAATTTGTCCTTGACCGGATTATGGGTTTTCTTCCTAATTCGACCATGCGTAAAAACACCTTCTGTTGGACAAGCAAATTCATTAACAGGGTTCCCTTTTGCCCATGTTACAGTAGGCCGGTTCATAATATTTAATTGTGGGGAAGTATTAGCCAGTCTGAGATTTAAACCTGGTAATTATCCCGCCATGTGACATAAAGGTTTTTCTTATTTTATCTTATCTTTTCTTATCGGTCACTGCTGGTGTCTGGTGATCAATGAATGGCGGTGCAACAGCAAGGAGACTCCTGTCATCCTAAAAATGAACAGAATGACAGAGGACGAAATGAGTTTGATTGACACAATTATGTATTTGTCATGCGTTAATTAATTAAATTATATTTAGACGTCAATCACCCTTAATTGGTGTGGCACATTTGGATCTAAGAAAGCGAGGCACCGCGGGAGGAGAGAGTAAATCATGGGTTTTATGAATACAAAACTAGACTAGATGTCGTAAAACGGGTGAGTTGAACTTTAATGACCATTTATTCGACTAAGTAACCCCTAGGTTAATGAATTGGGAAAGTATGGTAGGCAATAACTTCCAGTAGTCTTTCGTATGCTCTGTGTCTGTGTCACAATTATTGACAGCTTGTCAAACCAGCCTACTTCAGCCTATTTAAGTTGTTCTATGACAGCAGCATCAATATTTCAGTGGAGTTTTCATCGAGGACTTTGAAGATTCATGAATAAAAGCTTGGAAGTTAAGGGCTACTCAATCCTCTTTCATTTGGTAGTTCCAGGTACTACGTCAAATTGCTTTAATCATTTATCTTCCTTTGCAGTTCTGGGGCTCACCCTCCATAAAGATGAAGAATGTATTCCTAGTGGTGTAAATTAAGCTACTTATAGATAGACTTAGATATTTTCCTGCAGTGCTAGTCTTTTGCATTATGTAAAGGTATTGGTATTTTCAATGTGTTCATCTATAATTTAAAGGCTGGTGAGAACCAGCACTTGGACAGTAGAATCTGGCTGGATTGTACAAGTTATCAGGAGGACCAAATAGGTTTCTCCACGAAGCTACAACACCCATTTGCTCAGGTTTCTGTATCTGTATCGCTCTCTGTGTCTGTCTCTCTGTCTCTGTATCTGTATCGCTCTCTGTGTCTGTCTCTCACTCTGTATCTGTATCACTCTCTGTGTCTGTCTCTCTGTCTCTGTCTCTGTATCACTCTCTGTCTGTCTCGCTGTCTCTGTATCTGTATCACTCTCTCTCAGTATCACTCTCTGTGTCTGTCTCTCTGTGTCTGTCTCTGTATCACTCTCTGTCTCAGTATCACTCTCTGTGTCTGTATCACTCTCTGTGTCTGTATCACTCTCTGTGTCTGTATCACTCTCTGTGTCTGTCTCTGTCTCTGTATCACTCTCTGTCTGTCTCTGTGTCTGTATCACTCTCTGTGTCTGTATCATTCTCTGTGTCTGTATCACTCTCTGTGTCTGTATCACTCTCTGTGTCTGTATCACTCTCTGTGTCTGTCTCTCTGTGTCTGTCTCTGTATCACTCTCTGTCTCAGTATCACTCTCTGTGTCTGTATCACTCTCTGTGTCTGTATCACTCTCTGTGTCTGTATCACTCTCTGTGTCTGTCTCTGTCTCTGTATCACTCTCTGTCTGTCTCTGTGTCTGTATCACTCTCTGTGTCTGTATCACTCTCTGTGTCTGTATCATTCTCTGTGTCTGTATCACTCTCTGTCTCTGTATCACTCTCTGTGTCTTTATCACTCTCTGTCTCTCTCTCTCTCTTTCTCTTTTTTTCTTTCTTTCTCTCTCTCTGGGATCCAGACTGCATTGTTCTGCATTCTTCTCCTGAGATTTGCTTTCTCTGGCATTTGTAAACGTTGTCCTCCAGCGATTTACGTGTGTGTTAATACCTGCTTGTATGTTCAGGCTTCATGCTAGGGGAGCCAGAGTGCCTGCTGGTTAGGGTAAGACTCTTCGTCCTGACAGGTTGGTTTTGACAGAATGGTGATCTAGCTACCATGTCCAAAGCTCGATCCAGATCTCGTTTTTTTTTGTCTTTTGGGGTGAGGTTTTGCTGTGGAAACCATAGAGACTGTACGGTTGGTAGCGGGTATCAAGTTCCCAGGCGTGGTCGAACATGGTTTTGATTCAGCTGGGAATGTTTTCTCTTTCCCTTCAGCATTCCTTCCTTCTCTCGGGCAGAGTCTGTTATGCTACTGGGAGGGTCTAGTCACACCCCTGCTCTGCCCAGACCTCCTGGAGTCCTCCATCTCTCCACCCTTCCACCTGGTTTAGCTGAGTCAGGGTGACAGAGAGAGAGAGAGACAGAGACAAAGAGAAAGAAAGAGAGAGAGAGAGAGAAACAGAGAGAGAGAAAGAAAGAGAGCGAGAGAGAGAGAAAGAGAGAGAGAGAGAGGAAGAGAGAGACGGAGAGACACACAGAGAGAGAGACAGAGACAGAGAGAGAGAGAGAGAGAGAGTGTGTGTGTGTAAAAAGAGAGAAAAAGGAGAGAAAGTCTTTATGATGAATCTTCTTCCACAGAAATGTTTTAGTGACTCACCCTGCGATGAGTCACTGTGGCACCGCACAGTCTCAGGAAGCACATGCTTCAGGTTTGTCCACGCTTTTGTCTCTGTTGTGCGTCTGTATTTGTGTTCGTTTGGGTTGTCGGTTGGTACTTTATTCATCACCATGGGGAAATTGCAAACATGTGTGTTTGGCAATGAGCATCTTACTGAGCGCCTACATGTATTTGGTCCGTGTACAGGAAAGCAAACTAGGCTTACAGGCATGTTTTGTTGAGGCCGAGACCACAGGTGGTGGTCCTGCTCCTCCCTGTGGTGTTACTGGGTGAGAAGGGGGGAGGAGGGGGAAGGACAGAGGAGTACAGAGGAGGAGAGAGGAGGAGGAGGGGAGGGGCTGGGAGGAGAAGCTTCCCTGTTTTCCATGGCTGAGATCCAAAACAGGGAACACCTCCGTCATGGATTCCGACATTCCTATTGATCCATCTCCTTGTCTCACCGTTTGTCTCACTGTGTCTCTTTCCATCCCTCCCTCTGTCTGTCTGTCTGTTCAGCCACATGAATCTGGTGCCACAGTTTACTGGGGTCTGTGGAGGCTTGGTGGAAAGCTGGCCCCGCTCCCCCACCAACAGGCTTTTCCTGTGGGAGCCGTCCCCGATGAGGCTGGGCCGCTAACGAACAAGAATGAGCCATCCCATTACACAGGGAGGAGGAGAAGGGGAGGACATGTGAGGAGAAGACACAGGGGTGGGGGATCAGGGGAAGAAGGGGAGGCTCGACAGGTGGGGAGAGGAGGAAGCTAGCCTCTCCTCAAGGCTTACCAAAGGGCCTTGTGCGCTCGGAGGTGCGGTTACAAGAGCGGTCAGTTCTCTGTGTGTGTCAAGTGGGTTGGTCCTCTCTCTCTCTCTCTCTCTGTCTCTCTCTCCCTGCTGTGTGTGTGTAGCTGGTTTGCCATGTGGGCAGTGTCTGGCAAGCCTGCGGTAGCTGAGGTTCCCCTTCACATCCAAACGCTGTTGACACACAGCTTTATCATCTGCTCTCTACCAGACCAGCCCCACTTGTAAAGTACGCCACCCCAGCCAATCGTAAATAAGAGTGCGTGTTTAACCGATTCATAAGCAGCTCTGAGCAGATAAGCCCCAGAATAGGCGAGACGGTGGCTCTCGTTTTGTGGTTTTTACCCCCTTCCTCTCTGTTTTTACCCCCTTCCTCTCTGTTTTGACCCCCTTCCTCTCACTCTGTTTTTACCCCCTTCCTCTCACTCTGCTTTTACCCCCTTCCTCTCACTCTGTTTTTACCCCCTTCCTCTCACTCTGTTTTTACCCCCTTCCTCTCACTCTGTTTTCACCCCCTTCCTCTCACTCTGCTTTTACCCCCTTCCTCTCACTCTGTTTTTACCCCCTTCCTCTCACTCTGCTTTTACCCCCTTTCTCTCACTTTGTTCGGTTAAAATAGATAAATGGCGGTAATGCTATTAGTATATCAGTCATGTCTTTGAGCCCCATGAACAGCATAGCTAATCACAGTCATTACCAGCGTCCGTGTCTCCAGTCCCGGAGACAGTACCAGGACCCCCCAGCTCATTAAACAAACAACCTCTACCTCAGTCCGTGTGTGAGCGTGACCTTGTTGAACTGTGTGAAACACGGCCGTTTCGCTGCTCCGTGTGAGCTGTGTTCCAGAGAGACGTGGCCCAGTAAAAGAGCTGTGTTTGTCCCCTGTCAGGGCCCCTGTGTGTGGTGGCCCGGCAGAGGCTGGCCCTTTACAGAGGGGGGGAAAACAAACAGGCTAATTAACGAGGAGCAGCCTGCCTGGGAGAGAGCCTGGTCAGGGTGAGAAGCCAGGGGGGCCTGGGTGGGGGGTTAGGGGGGTAAATGGGGGGCCTGAGGGCTGGGCCAGACAAGGGGCTGGTGTTGTGACCCTGTCAGCGCCGCTCTATGGATGCAACACAATCATGACTAACATACCAGACCTGTGCCAAGTCTTCTTCATATGGCTGTGGGAAAGCATGCCTGCCCTCCTAGACACACACACACACACACACACACACGTGCACGCGCAGACACACACGCACGCTTAGATGGATGGCTGCATGCTGGCAGGAAGGCACACACACACACACCCACATACATGCACACACACGCACACACCCACACAGTGACGGTTCCCATCATTTAGAGATGTTAGTCAGGTTTCCATTAGTGTGAGAGTGACATCGACGGACCAATGAACAGCTACAATGAGTCTGAATGGGCTGGTTTCTCTAAAACACGAAAACATGGCTGAACAAGGGAAAGAGCGGACAAAAAGAGAGAGAGAGAAATAAAAGGATGGGGTGTAAGATAGAGCAAACGTCCCGAGGAGAACTCTATGCCTCTTTTCTTCTCTCTGTCTCCATCTTCTCTGTATCTAGATAGTAAATCATTAACTTTTCCATGAACATGTGGTTTTAGGGGAAGATAATTGAGTTATTGTGTCGTCCGCTAGTGTCCTGCTGTACACTGTAAAGAGGACTACAGCACGAATGTTCCAGAATGTTAATGAACAGTTGAGGTCAGATCCTCACCACTCTCCACTGCCTTCCAGTCTCTACATTGACCTCTATTCTCTGCTGCCCTCCACTCTCTACATAGACCTCTATTCTCCGCTGCCCTCCAGTCTCTACATTGACCTCTATTCTCCGCTGCCTTCCAGTCTCTACATTGACCTCTATTCTCCGCTGCCCTCCACTCTCTACATAGACCTCTATTCTCCGCTGCCCTCCACTCTCTACATTGACCTCTATTCTCCGCTGCCCTCCACTCTCTACATTGACCTCTATTCGCTGCTGCCCTCCACTCTCTACATTGACCTCTATTCTCCGCTGCCCTCCACTCTCTACATTGACCTCTATTCTCCGCTGCCCTCCACTCTCTACATTGACCTCTATTCTCTGCTGCCCTCCACTCTCTACATTGACCTCTATTCTCTGCTGCCCTCCACTCTCTACATTGACCTCTATTCTCCGCTGCCCTCCACTCTCTACATTGACCTCTATTCTCTGCTGCCCTCCACTCTCTACATTGACCTCTATTCTCCGCTGCCCTCCACTCTCTACATTGACCTGTATTCTCCACTGCCCTCCACTCTCTACTGCCCTCCACTCTCTACTGCCCTGCACTCTCTACTGCCCTGCACTCTCTACTGCCCTCCACTCTCTACTGCCCTGCACTCTCTACTGCCCTGCACTCTCTACTGCCCTCCACTCTCTACTGCCCTGCACTCTCTACTGCCCTCCACTCTCTACTGCCCTGCACTCTCTACTGCGCTCCACTCTCTACTGCCCTCCACTCTCTACTGCCCTGCACTCTCTACTGCGCTCCACTCTCTACTGCCCTCCACTCTCTACTGCCCTCCACTCTCTACTGCCCTGCAGTTGCTACTGCCTTCCACTCTCTACTGCCCTCCACTCTCTACTGCCCTCCACTCTCTATTGCCCTCCACTCTCTACTGCCCTGCACTCTCTACTGCCCTGCAGTCACTACAGAGACCTCCACTAGACCTCCCCCCTCTAAACAGGCTTGCAGTGGGCATAAAACAGTTAATGGCTGAGATGTTTATTTGCCTGGGCTGTGAATTTCTCCCCACGGTTATTCCAATAAAGGTTTTACGGAGGCAGCCTCTTAATCGTTTGTGAGATAATCTGCCTTGATCACCGCGCTATAAAGAGGCTTTCCAGCTCAGTTCAACAATAAACGCTGTATAGCTGATGTAGTTTATGTACTTGCTATATAGACTCACTGTGTTTATGACTTAGACAAATCAATGCTTGCAATACTAAAGAGCTTGTCTAGAGGTATATTGCACTGAAATACCTGCCATACTGACCTGACCTAACCTACCATGCTCTACCCTGACCTGACCTAACCTACCCTACTCTAACCTGACTGAAATCAAGATTGATATATTTGGGGTCAGAGGTTACAGGGTTGCGTCCTACTTATGCAACCATCCATGTAAAACCACCATAGCACCGGGTTAACAGGTTCATCCCCACAACCAGAGTGCTTCTCATGTCCTCAATCCTCAGACCTGCCCTATGAAAGCGAGAGGGATTGGTTGATTCTTATGCAACCTGCCGCAGATTAAAGCGCTGCAAAACAACTAGATCAAATGACACTTATGAAACCTGCCAGCCCCTTGATTAATGCAGTGAGCATTCGTGTCTGCGGTCGCTATGCGTGTGCGCGTTACAGAGAGAGGCCCGTTGCAAAGGCTTTGTGTCGAGGGCTGAGATTAGATACGGTCTGCTAAAATGGTGCCTGCTCTCTCCCGCATCATCAAAGGCAGCGCCAGCATGGCCGGACGCTACGCAGACCTCTCCACTGCTAACACTGGCTGCCTGCTTGGGTGCACGTGTGACTATGACCGGCTGATATTGTGTGCGTGTGTGCGTGTGTGTGGGTGTGTGTGTACACACACACGTGCACGCGCGTTTGAGTGTGCGTGCTTGTGGCTGCGCGTGCGTGCCGAGATGGCGTGCACGCACGCTTGCTTGTTTGTGTCCGTGTGCGGGATTGTGCACGTTTCCGGGGATGTGTGTGCTTGTGAAGGTGTATGTTTGTGTGTGTGTGTGTGTGTGTGAGTGAGAGCGCTAGATAGAAGGCTGTGTGTGTGTGTGTCCTAGCCCAGGGCTCCTGTCTCATTAGCTGGGAGTAGCATCTGTGTTGTGGGGCTCTGGCCACTGTCATGAGAGCGACATTACAGAGGAGCTGCTATTAGAGCAGAAGGACGTCTTTGTCTGACTGACGGTCTCACTTCTCCACTCCACCGCTATCACTCTGGCCGATCCTTTGATAGAAAACAAAAAGGCTTTTCTCTGCGTATGCAGCCTCATGTGGGAGATGTTCTATGCAGTGCTGGAGAGGACTAGATACTTAGGAAGATTGGTCTGTTATTCTCCCTCTTTCTGTACTGCTAGACGTCTCTGTCTGTCTCTGTCTGCCAGTCTGTCTGTCTCTGTCTGCCAGTCTGTCTGTCTCTGTCTGCCAGTCTGTCTGTCTGTCTGTCTGTCTCTGTCTGCCAGTCTGTCTGTCTGTCTGCCAGTCTGTCTGTCTCTGTCTGCCAGTCTGTCTGTCTCTGTCTGCCAGTCTGTCTGTCTGTATCTGTCTGCCAGTCTGTCTGTCTGTATCTGTCTGCCAGTCTGTCTGTCTGTCTCTGTCTGCCAGTCTGTCTGTCTGTCTTTGTCTGCCAGTCTGTCTGTCTCTGTCTGCCAGTCTGTCTGTCTGTCTGTCTCTGTCTGCCAGTCTGTCTGTCTGTCTGTCTCTGTCTGCCAGTCTGTCTGTCTGTCTGTCTCTGTCTGCCAGTCTGTCTGTCTCTGTATGTGTCTGTATCTGTCTGTCTGTCTGTATGTCTGTCTATCTGTCTGTCTCTGTCTGTCTCTGTCTGCCTGTCTATCTTTCTGCCTGTCAGCCTCTATGTTAATATGGAGCGTGTGGCCTTAGATATTAAATTAAATATCTAACGTTGTTACCGTTAGGGAGGGCAGATCAGCATAGTGGTGCGTTTGCACGTGCGTGAAAAGGGGTGGGGGGGGGGTGGGGGGTAAGGCAAAGAAATAGCGAGGGACCGAGATGGGTTGAGGGATGAAGGAGAGATTACATTGACCTCTCTGTTTATCGGCAAGGAGATTTAAATCCCATCAATAACCCGTTAGGGATCAGATTAGCTCTGTCTGGGCTCCTCCAACACACACACACACACACACATGCCTCGCTTATGTGACTGCTCTCAGCTCTGTTGCGGTGGCTAGGACCATATTGGGTTATTGATGCGGCCACTGAAGCAGTCTACGGGGTTAGTCCTGAGCTAATGTGCAGTCTTGCTGTAGGACCGACACCTTGGATGTTGTTGCGAACATTCATCTTCTGTGTCGCCTGCCTAAGGCGAACCTCCCTCTCAGTAACAGGAAGATGAGATGTTTTCCTACAGCAGCTCGCGGCGGCAGAGGGGTCAGGAACCCGGTTCTCTACACGAGATGGTTCTGCCTCGAAGAACAGTTCACAACTGTGTATACTCCCTGAGGACCAGCGCCTGCCGACAGTTTATTTGGGAGAAGTCTGTGTGTGTGTGTGCAGTATGTAAGGAAGTGTGTGTGTGTGTGTGTGTAGTATGTAAGGAAGTGCGTGTGTGTGTGTAGTATGTAAGGAAGTGCGTGTGTGTGTGTGTGTGTAGTATGTAAGGAAGTGCGTGTGTGTGTGTGTGTGTAGTATGTAAGGAAGTGTGTGTGTGTGTGTAGTATGTAAGGAAGTGTGTGTGTGTGTGTAGTATGTAAGGAAGTGTGTGTGTGTAGTATGTAAGGAAGTGTGTGTGTGTGTGCAGTATGTAAGGAAGTGTGTGTGTGTGTGTGTGTGTGGTATGTAAGGAAGTGTGTGTGTGTGTGTGTAGTATGTAAGGAAGTGTGTGTGTGTGTGTGTGTGTGTGTGTGCAGTATGTAAGGAAGTGTGTGTGTGTGTATTATGTAAGGAAGTGTGTGTGTGTGTGTATTATGTAAGGAAGTGTGTGTGTGTGTGTGTAGTATGTAAGGAAGTGTGTGTGTGTGTGTGTGCAGTATGTAAGGAAGTGTGTGTGTGTGTGTGTAGTATGTAAGGAAGTGTGTGTGTGTGTGTGTGTGTGTAGTATGTAAGGAAGTGTGTGTGTGCGTGTAGTATGTAAGGAAGTGTGTGTGTAGTATGTAAGGAAGTGTGTGTGTGTGTGTGTGTGTGCAGTATGTAAGGAAGTGTGTGTGTGTGTGTGTGTAGTATGTAAGGAAGTGTGTGTGTGTGTGTGCAGTATGTAAGGAAGTGTGTGTGTGTGTGCAGTATGTAAGGAAGTGTGTGTGTGTGTAGTATGTAAGGAAGTGTGTGTGTGTGTGTGTAGTATGTAAGGAAGTGTGTGTGTGTGTGTAGTATGTAAGGAAGTGTGTGTGTGTGTGTAATATGTAAGGAAGTGTGTGTGTGTGTGTGTGTAGTATGTAAGGAAGTGTGTGTGTGTGTGTAATATGTAAGGAAGTGTGTGTGTGTGTGTAATATGTAAGGAAGTGTGTGTGTGTGTGTGTGTGCAGTATGTAAGGAAGTGTGTGTGTGTGTAGTATGTAAGGAAGTGTGTGTGTGTGTGTAATATGTAAGGAAGTGTGTGTGTGTAATATGTAAGGAAGTGTGTGCGTGTGTGTGTGTGCGTGTGGATGGGCGTCTGTGTGCGCGTGTGTGGCAGTACAATTAGCACTAATGGCATCAGCAGGGGGTTAGGATGACCAGCACCATCCCTGTTGCCAGAGAAGGAGACGGGGGAGAGACTCCTCTCTCTCCTCTGGTATCACTGGTTGCCAGGAGACGGGCAGCAGCTCTCTAGGGAGACGTGTGTTTATATGTTAACTCATGAGTGTGTTTGTGTTGAGGGAGTTTTACAGGGATGTGCAGCTTTGGAACCAACAGACTGACACCAGGCCAATTAAAACTTCACACCGTTTGGCTTTTAATTAGCCCGGTTCTGCCACACAGCTAACCACTCGCACGCACACACACATACACGAGCATTCTGGGAAACACAAACCGGGATAAACTTTGTGTACACGGCTGTTACAAAAGTGTTTAAGACGTTCGCACTCGCGCAGCCAACACATTCCTCGGGGGAACGAACCTCGAACGATGTGAGGAAATCGAAAATGTAATGGGATTCTGTGTGTGTGTTGACGAGAGGTGAGAGAGCTGTGGAGTGATGGCAGTGTGAAGGTCTTGAGGAGTGGCATATTGCTGTGTGTTGATGTGTGTTAGCTGCCATAGAGATGAGGGACGAGGCCAGACAGGCAGACAGACAGGCAGGCAGACAGACAGACAGGCAGGCAGGCAGAAAGGCAGACAGACAGAAAGGCAGGCAGACAGAAAGGCAGACAGGCAGGCAGACAGAAAGGCAGGCAGACAGGCAGGCAGACAGGCAGGCAGAAAGGCATCCAGACAGACAGACAGGCAGGCAGGCAGACAGAAAGGCATCCAGACAGGCAGACAGGCAGACAGACAGACAGGCAGGCAGACAGGCAGGCAGAAAGGCATCCAGACAGACAGACAGACAGGCAGACAGGCAGGCAGAAAGGCATCCAGACAGACAGACAGGCAGGCAGGCAGGCAGACAGAAAGGCATCCAGACAGACAGACAGGCAGACAGGCAGCCAGACAGCCAGGCAGACAGACAGACAGGCAGGCAGAAAGGCATCCAGACAGGCAGACAGACAGACAGGCAGGCAGAAAGGCATCCAGACAGGCAGACAGACAGACAGGCAGGCAGGCAGGCAGGCAGGCAGACAGACAGAAAGGCAGACAGGCAGACAGACAGCCAGGCAGACAGACACGCAGCCAGCCAGACAGACAGACACCAGCCCCACTGCTGCAGTCCTTATGGATAAGCTGATGGAAGCCATCACCCTGACTAACTGCCTGTCCCTCACCCAGCTGACACAACGCCATGGTGACCTGCCCTGGCACAGGAAGAGCTCGTGGAGATTGACGAGCAGACTTGGTGTGGAGTGTGATGAATCATCAGTCTGTAAATCACAGACTAGGCCATTAAAAACTGTCCATCTTCTCTCTCCCAATAGTCCTTTTTCTCTCTTTCTCTCTCTCTCTCCCTTTTTTCGTTTTTTTTTCCATCTCCCTTATTTAATCTGCTAGCTGGGCTGCGACGAAGAAAGTGTTTTGTCCGTCTCTTCATAAACGGAGTGACAGTTCAGTTGAGTTCTGGATTAAATAAGTATTTAACAACCTGCAGATTGGGAGAGAAATGACCAGACTTCTGGTAGACAGTACAAGGCTTAGGTCTCAATCATCTCACCATCTGAAGGCGAGAGGACATTCTTTTATAGGGCACAAGAATGTAAACATAGATAGTGACAGTCAGGCTGTAATGACGTTACAACAGTCTTCAGAGAAAGTGTGTTCGGTAGTGATTAATATAAGTACACAGGAAATACAAATTCTTCCACAGCTGTCACTCTCTCCCCTGGCTAATTTATGATGTTCTCAGTACATCAGGACTGAAGACTGTTACACAAGGACAGGTGTTACATCAGGACAGGTGTTACATCAGGACAGGTGTTACATCAGGACAGGTGTTACATCAGGACAGGTGTTACATCAGGACAGGTGTTACATCAGGACAGGTGTTACACCAGGACAGGTGTTACGTCAGGACAGGTGTTACGTCAGGACAGGTGTTACGTCAGGACAGGTGTTACATCAGGACAGGTGTTACATCAGGACAGGTGTTATGTCAGGACAGGAGTTACGTCAGGACAGGTGTTACATCAGGACAGGTGTTACATCAGGACAGGTGTTACATCAGGACAGGTGTTACATCAGGACAGGTGTTACACCAGGACAGGTGTTACACCAGGACAGGTGTTACGTCAGGACAGGTGTTACGTCAGGACAGGTGTTACATCAGGACAGGAGTTACATCAGGACAGGTGTTACGTCAGGACAGGTGTTACATCAGGACAGGAGTTACATCAGGACAGGTGTTACGTCAGGACAGGTGTTACATCAGGACAGGTGTTACATCAGGACAGGTGTTACATCAGGACAGGTGTTACACCAGGACAGGTGTTACACCAGGACAGGTGTTACATCAGTACAGGTGTTACACCAGGACAGGTGTTACATCAGGACAGGTGTTACATCAGTACAGGTGTTACACCAGGACAGGTGTTACATCAGTACAGGTGTTACATCAGGACAGGTGTTACACCAGGACAGGTGTTACATCAGTACAGGTGTTACACCAGGACAGGTGTTACATCAGTACAGGTGTTACATCAGGACAGGTGTTACATCAGGACAGGTGTTACACCAGGACAGGTGTTACATCAGTACAGGTGTTACATCAGGACAGGTGTTACACCAGGACAGGTGTTACACCAGGGCAGGTGTTACGTCAGGACATGATCAGATAAAGTCTCATTCTCTGGTGGCTGCAGCTGGAAGTTCAGTTATTGTAGCTAATGTGCGTATGTGTTTGTGTTTGTGTGTGTGTGTGCACTGTGTGATTTAACGAGCGTGGAGCGTCCTTAGCATCAATACATTGGATTGGCTACTCCCCCTTTAAAGTCCGAACTCTCTACCGGCAGGATGGCTAGTCAGATCCGTGTCATTAAGACTTGTGTGCGAGAGAGAGAGAGAAGGACTCAGAGAGACATGCGTGCTCCTCACTGGGGGCGTGTGCCGCTTCCTGTTGGGCACACACTTCCCAGCCGTTTACCGAATGCTTGAATCAGAGTTAGGCTCCGTGAGCGATCGCAGGAAAACATCTCGACCCCGCCCCGTCAAAGGCCTGGAGGTTAACGCGCTAATTACAGCGCGATCCGTGAAGACACGCGGCGAGGAGTCCTCGCGTCCGGTTACACAGGGAGGTGATCGGAAGGGCCGCTCTCTCCCTCGTGCGGTCAGCGACAGCGTCGGCCGAAGCGGAAACGCAGAGCGGGGCCCGGGGCGAGCACGCCGTCGTAAACAAAGATGAGGCCGCAGGGAGAATACAGGGGGCCTGAAGGTGGTTGTTGTTGTTTCCAGGAGGAGAGAGGGGGGGAGTGGGGGGAGGGGGAGAGTGGGGTCAGTCATGCAGCTTCCAGCAGGGGGGTGTGTGTGTGTTGTGTGTGTGCGTGTTGTGTGTGTGTGTTGCGTCTGCGTGCGTGTGTACTCATGCTTGCTCATGCTTGCTCATGCCTTATTATCTCCCACTCTGATTCTTCCCAGCCCGCCGCCTGCCCCCTCACCCCCCCACCAGCCCCCCCAGCCTCCCCTGCCTCCCCCCTGTACCCATGCCGGGGTGGGAGGGGGGTTGCTCCAGAGGCAGGGTGGTCTAACGGGTGGGGGACTGTCTTTCAGGAACATGACAACCCTGCTGAAAAGACAAGCTGCCTCTGGAAGCTGCTGAAGTGGGGGGGGGGGGGGGGGGGGGGGGGGGGGGGAGGGGAGAGAGAGAAGACAGAGGAGGACGAGGCCATTGAGGTCAGTGGGGGATGTGCGTGCGTGCTCGTGCGCTCGCGCGCGTGTGGTGTATTTAGTTGAGGACTAAGGTCCGTATAATTTGTCCATGGGTGGTTTGAATTCCCGACATGCCAACTTATTGACTGACTGGCTGGCTGGCTGGCTGGCTGGCTGGCTGACTGGATGGCTGACTGGATGGCTGGAGGAGAAGATGGACCATTAATCTAATCTCACAGATGGGATGAGATGACATAATTCCCGGCCAAATAGCTGCTTTTACAGAAGATGTGTGTTTCTGTGTGTGGTGTTGGTGAATGTGTGGATTGATGCCGGGGTGTTATTGTATCATATCTCTTCTGTAATCGAGGTCAAGGGAGCAGAGGAAGCCTGTAGGCTCTCCGAATCTAAACATAGCAGCTCCATTCTCTCTCTTTCACTTCCTACACGCTCGCGAGCGCACGCGCTCCCTCGCTCATCCTCCCCGTCTCCTCACCGGAGCGCTGCCTTGCTTCAGGAAGACAGCGCATGCCTTCAAACTTTCCGTGCGTGCGTGTGTATCACTGCTTGTGCGTGGATCACGTGAGCGTCCTGTACACGTGCGCGCCCCCCCCCACAGGATCAGCTGCTAAGCGTTGAGTCTAGCTGCAGGCCTTCCCCTCCCAGTCCCAGGAAGACCCTCCCATCAGCTGGGAGCTTCCAGCCGCACGGAAACACAGAGACGGTCTGTACCGGACACACCCCCCCCCCCCCCCCCACCCACCCCGAGAGACGGGCCCTGGACCCGGGGAAAGCAGCTGGCTCCCTGGCTTCCCATGGTGCAGGGTGTGGGGAGGGGACGGGGACGGGGGGGGGGGGGGGGGAGGGGGAGGGAGGTGGAGGGAGGAGGAGGAGGAGGAGGAGGGGGAGGGGGGTTGCTGAGGGACTAGCCTGTGAGGTTAGAGGAGAGAGAGAGAGCGAGAGAGAGCTGTGGTGCGATCTTTCTCCCAGAACTCTGTACTCTGCTGTACCCTGTCTGTCTGTCTGGCTGTATTTCTGTCTGTCTGTCTGTCTGTCTGTATTTCTGTCTGTCTACTGTAGTTACCTGTCTGTCTGACTGTTTGTCCTTTGGTATGTCTGGCTACCAGTCTGTCCCTCTGCGAGCCTGTCTGTCTGTCTCTCTGCGAGCCTGTCTGTCTGTCCCTCTGCGAGCCTGTCTGTCTGTCCCTCTGCGAGCCTGTCTGTCTGTCCCTCTGCGAGCCTGTCTGTCTGTCTCTCTGCGAGCCTGTCTGTCTGTCTCTCTGCGAGCCTGTCTGTCTGTCTCTCTGCGAGCCTGTCTGTCTGTCTCTCTGCGAGCCTGTCTGTTGATCAGCGCACAGTGTACGTGCTGTGAAGTTATGTACATGTGCTGGTAGATTTCCGGTATTAGAGCGCATTAGCAGACTTTACTGTGTTCAAGTTATGAGCAGTGTAACACGGCACCCCTGTCCCTCCCTCCCTCCCTCCCTCCCTCTCTCCATCTATCCTCCCTCCCTACCTCCCTCTCTCTGTCCTGGCGCTGTCAGCCCATTAAGCCAGAGGTACCAGCCACATGAAAACGCAGGAACCCAGCCAAGCTCTCCATTTCACCCCCTCCCCTCCCTCTCTCTTTCTGTCTTGCCACTCCTCTCTTATAAACTTGTTTCTTTCCCTCTATCTCTCTCTCTCCCCCCGTCCCTCCCCTCCGTCCCTCCTTTGGTCTCTGTAGCACTTGCCGTGTATCCCCCCCTTTCTCTCTCTCTCTGGTCTCCCTCCCTCCCTCCAGTCCTTAAGCTCCGCCCGCCTCACTAAGAGAAAGTGCTCTGTTTTCAGATTGGGTACAGGAAGGCAGGCCAATCCTCCCCTCTATTCACCCTCCTCCCTCCCAGCTTGCTCCGCTGCTGTGTGTGTGTGTGTTGTGTGTGTGTGTGTGCGCGCGTGTGCGTGAGAGAGTGAGTGCAGGGGTAAAACAGAGCGCCAGGCAGACGTGTTGCAACAGATGGCTCAGCCTGTCCTGCCTCCACCGCTACTGCACCAGAACTCTGTGACCGAGAGGGAGAGGGAGAGAGAGAGAGAGGGAGAGGGAGAGGGAGAGAGAGAGAGAGGGAGAGGGAGAGGGAGAGAGGGAGAGGGAGATATAGAGAGAGGAGAGAGGAGTGAGAGAGAGAGGGAGAGGGAGAGAGAGAGAGGGAGAGAGAGAGAGGAGAGAGAGGGAGAGAGAGAGTGTGAGGGAGAGGGAGAGGGAGAGAGAGAAAGAGGGAGAGAAAGTGAGAGAGAGAGGGAGAGGAGAGAGAGAGAGGGAGGGGGAGAGAAGTGCAACTGTGGAGAAAAGGACTCTTTTTTCTCTTCTTCGTTCTGAACTCCCCCTCCCCTTCTCCCTCCTTCCCTTTTCTCTGTGTGTCATGAGTGTGTTTTTCCTCTGTGCGAGCGTCTGAGAGCTAACAGTGGTTAGTCAGGCTGTCAGGCAGCTCACGACACACACACACACACACACACACACACATGCTCACACACATGCGCTCAGACAGGACGAGACAGAGTTCGACACAGAGCGTAGAGGAGACAGAAGCGGAGGCAAGGTAGAGGTCAGTCAGACAAGACACAACTCCAGGAAGAGGATTGGAGCAGAGCAGCGGAGAGGAGATGGCTGACTGATCGTCCCCCACTCCTCCTCCTGCTCCCCTGGTTGTGGTTCTGGTTCTGCTGGGTCGCCACCCCGGACAACACCCTGCTGCCCAGAGACACACTGGACCTGCTGCTGTGGGAGGTACTGTGGCTGTCCTACTTTTTCACTTTTGCTGCCTCGCTCCCTCTCTCTCTCCCGCTCTCTCCCTCTCTCTCTCCCGCTCTCTCCCTCTCTGCTTTTCTCTCTCTCCCTCTTTGCTTTTCTCTCTCTCTCTCTCTCCCTCTTTGCTTTTCTCCCTCTCTCTGCCTCTCTGCTTTTCTCTCTCTCTCCCTCTCTCTGCTTTTCTCTCTCTCTCCCTCTCTCTCCCTCTCTGCTTTTCTCTCTCTCTCTCTCTTTCCTACACTCACATCTCCTCTCACTCCTTCCCCACGTCTTCCTCTCGCGCTCTCTCGCGCCTTTCTCTCTATGCCCTCGCCTACTCTCACTCTCTCTTTCTGACACCCCCCCCCCCCCCTCCACCCCCACACTCTCTAATTTCTGCACTTGTTCTCTCTGGCCGTGCAGCTGTACGTAGGCGCTGGGAGTTCTCAGGAGGTACTGTAGCGCAGCACGGATTATGCCCCTCGCTCCAGCGACATTGCGCAGCGCTGTACCGCACCATCTCTCCCTCTCTCTCTCTCCGTCTGTCCGTCTTAAAGGGTCTGTGTTTCCTTTAGAGGAGCAGGGGCAGGGGAGAGGAGCGGGGGGGGGGGGCGTTGAGCACGTGGCTCCGCCGGGGCTCAGAGAGACAGGCTGAGACACCAGGCGCTCACTTCCTGTCCCGTCCCCGCCCGCCCGCCAGAGGGGAGGCGGGGTGAGGAGCACGGAGGATGGACCGGGGGGAGTCGCCGTCGGGTCGTGGTCCTGGGAGCCGCACGCGGGGGTGGGGAGAGAATGCGAGGCGTCTGTGGCACGAACCGCCGCTGCTGTTGCGGTTCCACGACGCGCTGTTTTGGTTTCCTGCCGGCTTGGCGATCTAGCGGCGTTTTCCATCAGGGTTCAAGAGTATTGCCAGGCGCGTGTCCCGATACAGGCGCCCTCACCCTCAGATCACCTTTTGTGTTTACTTTAGGAATGCGCTGGCCCAAGATGGCCCAAGTCCTGTTGACTGTGGGTATTTACTGTGTAGTGGGTATTGCCCCCCCCCCCCCCCCCCCCGTGGTGTCGTGGTACAGCGGAAGTCGTCCCGTGTTTCCAGGTACAGACTCAAGGTCGTCCCGTGGCGTCGACGCCTGTCAGATCTTTAACCTGCAACCGAGTCAGAACGAGAGTTTTATTGATCCATAAACACCGATGACTCATGCACACACGTGGCTCCTTCCGCTCGTGATCGTTCGTACGCGGGTGCACATAGACACGCGCGCGCACGCACGACTCCTGGATTCCCCCCCCACCCCCCCCGCCACCCTTCCCCCCACAACCCATAAAAGACCCGTTCCGTCTGAGCGACTCGACAGGTGAGATTATCGGGGAGAGTTCGTGAGTAGAATGTTGAATCGCTTCAGCGCACGTGTGTCTTATCGGCCCTTGGGAGCAGCCAAGGTCTGGTGTGTGTGTGTGCGCGTGGGCGTGTGGGTGCGTGTCAGTTCTCACAGCGGACGCATACTAGGAAAAAAAACGACACATATTCTCTGATGCACGCCCCCCCCCCCCCCCCCCCCCCCCCCCCCACACACACACACACACACGGCTGAACTAATGCGCATCCCCTCACTCGAATGCCCGCACGTATCAGCACGCACGCGCGCGCGCACTTGGTCGCACGCGCGCACACGCGGCCATAAACAAATAGAAACATGCGTAAACACCCAGCGTGGCTCAGGGGGTGCGCTGTGATCCGTTTAAATCCGGTTAGAGGACGGGCCGCTTGTTCGTGGGTCACCGACCCTCCTGCAGGATCCTCCCCGGCTCCGCGCATCGCCCCTGGTCCACATCCTGCCCAGAACAAGACTGGACCACTGGCACAGCGGGTTCGAGGGTGCGTGGCTGGGGTTAGTGACCCCCCCTCTGCTGGTTCCCTCGGCTCAGAAGTAAGAACGAGTAGAATAGGGAGAGGGGGAGTGATAATGGGAGGGTGGCAGAGAGTCAGCCAAAAAGAGACAAAAGAGAGAGAGAGAATAAGACAGGAGAGAGGGCGATTTAAAAAGTAATGCAAGTTTTTAGACATTATTTTCCCTACCTCTACCCAGACCTGCTCCCCTCCTCCTCTCTCTGCTGTGTTTGAAGTGGGCCGGAGTCTCCAGACCACCTCCCTCCAGCCTCTGAGACCCTGACACCATGCAGTATTCATACCACCAGACTGGCTGACTCACTCCAGGGGACTGGGAGAGCGAGGAGGGAGGGAGGGAGGGATTGGGAGAAGGGGGAGGTATGTAAAGGACTAGAGAAGGAGAACCAGTAAACTGGAGGACTGGAGGGCTGGAGGGCTGGAGGACTGGAGGGCTGGAGGACTGGAGATCTGGAGGGCTGAAGGGCTGAAGGGCTGGAGGGCTGGAGGGCTGGAGGGGTAGAGGGGTAGAGGGCTGGAGGACTGGAGGGCTGGAGGTGCTGGAGGGGTAGAGGACTGGAGGGCTGGAGGACTGGAGGACTGGAGGGCTGAAGGACTGAAGGACTGGAGGATTGGAGGTGCTGGAGGGCTGGAGGTGCTGGAGGGGTAGAGGACTGGAGGGCTGGAGGACTGGAGGACTGGAGGACTGGAGGGCTGGAGGTGCTGGAGGTGCTGGAGGGCTGGAGGGGTAGAGGACTGGAGGGCTGGAGGACTGGATGACTAGAGGGCTGGAGGTGCTGGAGGGCTGGAGGGCTATAGGGCTGGAGGGGCTGGGCTCCCAGCTCTAGGTGGCACCCCCATAGCTGTCAGCAGAGTTGGGCTCTGCTGGAGGACTAAGAGTAGTCAGAGCGTGGAGAGAGAGAGAGAGAGAGAGAGGCCGGGTGGAACCGATCAAGTTTGATCCGGATTTAAACCTCCTAAAGGCCAGACTTCCTGGATTTGTCTTGGAAATCTGTTTGACATTGTTTAGGCAGACAAAGACAGGAATGGTGCAGGGAGCTGTGCTTTCAGCCCAGCAAGGCTAATCAACTGATACCCCAAAGGAGAGGGTGTGTGTGTGTATGTGTGCATGTGTGTGTGTGCGTGTATGTTTTTGAACAACTTTAGCCCGAGCCTTCGCTCGTCTCATTAGAAATAATCAGTTTGAGAACCGAATTGTTTACGTGTGTGTGAATGAATTGACGGGCTTCGTTTGAAGGTGTGTGTCATGTGATGTGGTGTCAGCCGAACTCCAGCCCTCTGGAAAGTGTTGCAGCTCCAGAGCGAGAGCTCGTCTGCAAGCCTCACCACAGTGTCTGTCTGAGACCTTCAGCCTCCACATACTGGCCCTCTGTGTCACCAGGCCAACACAAACACCTCCAGCATTACGCATCAGTCAGCACCTCAGCCCTGCCTCTGGAGCCTCCAGCCCTGCCTCCAGTCCTGTCTCTAGCCTTGCACTCTATAACCCCTGCCTCCAGCCCTGCACTCTATAACCCCTGCCTCCAGGCCTGCCTCTGGAACCTCCAGCCCTGCCTCCAGTCCTGTCTCTAGCCTTGCACTCTATAACCCCCTGCCTCCAGCCCTGCACTCTATAAACCCTGCCTCCAGGCCTGCCTCTGGAGCCTCCAGCCCTGCCTCCAGTCCTGTCTCCAGCCCTGCACTCTATAACCACCTGCCTCCAGGCCTGCCTCTGGAACCTTCAGCCCTGCCTCCAGTCCTGTCTCTAGCCTTGCACTCTATAACCCCTGCCTCCAGGCCTGCCTCTGGAGCCTCCAGCCCTGCCTCCAGCCTTGCACTCTATAACCCCTGCCTCCAGCCCTGCCTCCAGCCCTGCCTCCAGCCTTGCACTCTATAACCCCTGCCTCCAGCCCTGCCTCCAGCCCTGTCTCCAGCCTTGCACTCTATAACCCTGCCTCCAGCCTGCCTCCAGCTTTGCACTCTATAACCCCTGCCTCCAGCCCTGCCTTAAGCCTTGCACTCTATATCCCCTGCCTCCAGCCCTGCCTCCAGCCTTGCACTCTATAACCCCTGCCTCCAGCCCTGCCTCCAGCCCTGCCTCCAGCCCTGCCTCCAGCCCTGCCTCCAGCCTTGCACTCTATAACCCCTGCCTCCAGCCTGCCTCCAGCCCTGCACTCTATAACCCCTGCCTCCAGCCCTGCCTCCAGCCTTGCACTCTATAACCCCTGCCTCCAGCCCTGCCTTAAGCTTTGCACTCTATAACCCCTGCCTCCAGCCCTGCCTCCAGCCTTGCACTCTGTAACCCCTGCCTCCAGCCCTGCCTCCAGCCCTGCCTCCAGCCCTGCCTCCAGCCCTGCCTCCAGCCTTGCACTCTATAACCCCTGCCTCCAGCCCTGCCTTAAGCTTTGCACTCTATAACCCCTGCCTCCAGCCCTGCCTCCAGCCCTGCCTCCAGCCCTGCCTCCAGCCCTGCCTCCAGCCTTGCACTCTATAACCCCTGCCTCCAGCCCTGCCTCCAGCCTTGCACTCTATAACCCCTGCCTCCAGCCCTGCCTCCAGCCTTGCACTCTATAACCCCTGCCTCCACCCCTGCCTCCAGCCCTGCCTCCAGCCTTGCACTCTGTAACCCCTGCCTCCAGCCCTGCCTCCAGCCCTGCCTCCAGCCTTGCACTCTATAACCCCTGCCTCCAGCCCTGCCCTCCAGCCTTGCACTCTATAACCCCTGCCTCCAGCCCTGCCTCCAGCCTTGCACTCTATAACCCCTGCCTCAGCCTTGCCTCCAGCCCTGCCTCCAGCCTTGCACTCTGTAACCCCTGCCTCCAGCCCTGCCTCCAGCCCTGCCTCCAGCCCTGCCTCCAGCCTTGCACTCTATAAACCCTGCCTCCAGCCCTGCCTTAAGCTTTGCACTCTATAACCCCTGCCTCCAGCCCTGCCTCCAGCCTTGCACTCTATAACCCCTGCTCCAGCCCTGCCTCCAGCCTTGCACTCTATAACCCCTGCCTCCAGCCCTGCCTCCAGCCTTGCACTCTATAACCCCTGCCTCCAGCCTTGCACTCTGTAACCCCTGCCTCCAGCCCAGCTTCACCACTTTAGAAGCACACTCTTTCCCTCAAGTTCAGGGTAATGTTTTGGGTTGTCATTACTGAACGATGGAGCTTTCAAAGGACTTGATGTCTGACTGGTATGCTGTGATGATTCATGACTGTTAAGAGCAGATTTCTTAACAAAGGGCAGGTTACCTATTCAGTGTGATGAATGTGGCTTTCGTTTGTCAAGCGTACATTCCAAAACGCCAGTCCCAAAGCGCTTACCTTGAGACTGAAACTAGAGCAGTCCTGACTTCTCCTCACCTGCCCTTTCTCTGGGAGTATTGATCTTATTGATAACCAGTGGCGACAGACCT